>JAXCLQ010000002.1:12948486-12979067 GCA_035584115.1 Cedrela odorata
TTTTTTTTTTCTATCCACCTCTAATTGCAATTAGATTATTCTTAAACTTTTCATTGTAAGCAAAGCAAAGTTCATCTTACCAAATTCGTAGGATAAAATGACATTAATTAAAGCGAAAAAAAATAAATTAGAAGAAGACATCCTCTATATCATATTATATTGTCATTCCATAAAATTATGGTATACATTTTTTTTAAAATAATTATTGGTTGATTGTAAAATAAATACATGATGATGAGATATGAGTTGTGAGTTGTGACCCACAACTATGTTGGCAAACTCATTTTTTAGTGGACTTAGAAACCTTGCTAGGCTGTTAGAAAGATTTCGTCCAAATATTTAGAAGTAAAAATCTCACTAATGTGAGTAGATTTTGGAGTGTATCATAAACTACTAATATAAAATGTCAGTAAATTTTTAACATTATATATATATAAATTTTAAAAAATATTTATATATAAATATATTTCTTAAGAATATATTGATATATATTTTTAAATATAAATATGTATGTATATATGTAGAGTTTGGAGGGGACTTGGCCTAGACCCTACAAAAAAAAATTAATTTAAATATAAAATATTTATATTTTAGACTAAAAATTATATTTATTTATACTTTATCTCTATAACTTTGAAAATTAATATTTAATTCCGAAATTTATAACTTTATTTTTAAAAGATTTGACCCATTAATTTTAAAATTTTAATCCTTTAATTTTAAGAAAATAAAATTTTAATCTCTTAATTTATAGAAAAATTTAAGCACTTGATCTATTAACTTTTATTTTTGCAACATTTTTAATTCTAATTCTGCTACTGTATATGACATATGTTTCGTTTTGTATTTGATAATTTCACTTAATTTTAAAATCAAAATAAAAATATATTTAACAACATTAAATTTTAATAACATTTCTTACACTTTCTTTCAAAATCACCCTTAGTCAATATCTCAAATAAATCGATAATGCTATTTGCGTGGAGTGTCCAAGAAAGTAAGACAAAAATCTCCCTAAATTTCTACACTATTAAAGAATTGAAATCCACCACCACTTCAGTCATATATAAACATATACTTGCCTTCTCCTTCGTAGACCTCTCACCATTCCAATTTCCAAGCAAAGTAAAGGAGGAAAAATGGTCAAGTCCCACTGGCATATCTATCCCCTTCAGGTTTTTCTAGTCTTACTGAACAACTTCAAATTCTTTCTGTGCCAAGCCGATCCCACGTTTGGCTTCATCTCTGTACCATTGACACCAGAAAACTTCGAGCTGCAGAAACCATATAACGTACCACTCGAACAACGCTACAGTTATCAAAACGGAACCCACAAATTATGGGTCTACGCAGATGACAAGCCGCATAACCCCAACAGCCTCACCCAGCCACGCACAGAAATCCGCATACAAGTACCCCCATAATCACATACTACTCTCTTGCAAACGTCTGCATCTTTTATATATACACACATATGTGTGCGTATATATATGTATATATATATGTGTGTATATATGTATATATATGTGTGTGTATATATGTATGTATTTATATATATATGTGTGTGTGTGTATATATGTATGTATTTATATATGTGTGTGTGTGTGTATATATATATATATATATGTTTGTATATTTTAATATTTTGGCCCAACTAGTCCTCATAGTTTGGTCCTTTTCTGCAGGGACTGGACTATTCGTCGGGAGTTTGGCAATTCGAAGGCCACGGTTTCGTGCCAAACGGCACCTCCGGCGTAACGATAGCTCAGATTCACGGAGCAGCTCACGGAGCTACGACCTTGATACTGAGGATATACGACGGCGACATGAGGTACTACAGCAGTGACGTGGTTGCCACCGGTTTATACGACCGGTGGTTTCGACTAAACGTCATTCATGACGTGGACGGTGGAATGGTTACTGTTTATATTGATGGTATTAAAAAATATGTAACAAAGGATAAAGGGCCGGGGGATTTGTATTTCAAATGTGGAGTTTATGCCGCCCCGGTTAATATAAGTTATTATATGGAGTCTAGGTGGAGAGATATCAAAATTTATAAGAAAAGTGGTGCTAATTAATGGTAAAGAAGAAGAAGAAGAAAAAGATCCAATAATTCATAAATAATCCATGCAGCTTATTATCAGCTGTGGTTTGTTTGGAAATGAATTTCCAATATTAATTATTAATGTTGGATTTGTTGCCAAAATTGTAACCTTTGCACCTGTAAGTACTATTTATATATATATATATATATAGTATAATTTTAACGATAGAGAGAGACAAAACTAAAAATTCACCGCTTCAGATTGAATTAAAAATAGATCACGACTGCATTTACCCTAAATTAAGTTATCCACATAACTAATAATTTACCTTAAAAAAATTATCCACCTAATTGATATCTGGCAAGCTCACTGACAATGGAAACATTTCAGAAAAAAGTCCCTAATAATTTACGAATTATTTCTTTAGGAATAAGTTCTGACATATTATGTACTAATATCCCTAATATTTGTAAAAATGTTAGAAAAATCCCTTCGGTTTTGTAGGGTTAGACCAACCTAACACTGTGAGTTATATATACCCCTCCATAAATAAAAATGTATACAAGATCTGGTCTAATTTAGACATTTCTTTTAGGATGCGCCATAAATAAGTAATACAAAGTTGGTCCATAAAATATTTGGTATCAAAAAAATAAATTTTATTTTTAATTTGGTTCGTTAACCCAAAAGACCATTTTATTTCAAATAGGATTTTTATTTTTTCTATTTTTGTTAATTGCTTGAAACACTTACGGAAACTACTTTTGGTTTTATAATATTTACAATCAACCCATACTGCCTAGTTTTTTAGAATATGGAATATGTGTTAGTTCTGCAAAAGTTAAGAATACAAGTGACAATTTACAAAAGATCAGGACACTTACTGAAATTGCTAAAATAATTAATTAAAAAAAACTTTCCTTTAATGTATCACGTAAATTTAGACGAAACAGTATCTTTTAGCTTCAGCAGTTAATTTTGTTTAGTCTGTATCTTCTTTCAACCCACACTAAACTGATATTCCTGCGTCATAGCCAGCACTTCCCTATTTCCGCGATCATGCGGTTGCTGGCGGCGGTCTGGGCATTGCCGCCATGTCCTACGTGCTGGTAGACTACCTGACACCTGTCCCCGACGTGGCACGAACGTTTACAGCCGGTGCTCTGGAGCGTACTCGCTATGACGGCAAATACGCGCGTTCCCTTTTACAGGCACTGGAACGCCGAATTCCGAGCAGCAATTCCGTTTGTTGCCTCCATGATTTTCATGCTCACTGCTCTTCTCTTTGAGGCTCTCTCCGTTTGCTTCGTCACTGCAGTGCTTGGCCCCAATAGGCACGGGTAAGAGTTTTTTTTTTTTTTTTTTTGCTTCTGGTTTTGCTTAATCTGATGTGGGTCGAGCTTGATTCATGTTATTTCTTTGCATCTTATGCAAGCATGTGTTTGTTAGAAATGAAAATGAAGTGACCCCTTATGATAAATAAATCAAATTAAGTAGTGCGGTTGTCCGTTTTGAAATTAATTTCGCTTGGTATTGCACTCTGAGTTTTGAATTTGTTCTTTTCGGATCTATCTGTGCCGGTCAAGTTTGATTTCTTTGCATTGCAGTGATCGTGTTGGTTTAGACGGTGGTATTTGTGGTGGATGTGGGAATACCCAGATGGTGAATTAGATGAAAATTGTTATAGCTTGGTTATTGACTTGTTTTGTTTTCATAAATTTGAACTTTGGTTTATATTGTTTTGGAATTTTGTATTGATTTTTTTTCTTTATGGCAATCTTTTGTCCGAATATGAGGTTTTATGGGTCTTCAAAAAGGGATTTAGATTTTAAGTGTTTGCAAAACACCACCCTTATGTACAATGGCTGTCAAAACATGCGGAGGATAATTAATTTCTGAATCATAAATTCTTCTAGATTTTTGCCAAAAATGTGTTTAATTGTTTTATAACTTTTGTGCCACCATTCATGAGCATGCTTGTTTCAGGGATGTTCGTATGTTTTGAGGTCTTGTTCTAGTTGCCTTATGTTAAAGCATCTATGATTAGTGGCATTAAATCTATGCATTGATCTGGTGATGCATGAGGTTGTTTAAATATTTATGTTGATGGTGGATAATATCCCGGACTAGTGAGGGAAAGAGGTTGTGCATGAATTCTTTCTATATGCTCTTTCCACAAAACTCTAGGACAATTTTATTTTTGGTTTATTTCTTTTCTGTTCATTTCTTTCCTTTTTTGGAGGGGTCAACAATGCATCTCTACCATGATGACCACGATAAACAAGTTAGTGGCAAAGACTGCTGGTCTTCACTGGCCATCATTAATTGCATCCCTTTTTAATGCACTTGTCCTCTGAGTTCCATGAAGCCATACCTTTGATGCTTCACTGTTATGTATGCTCTCTGGGCTCCTCTTTGAAGTTAATTTGCTATATAGCCATTGTGCTTGGCCTTGAACGGCAGTGAAAATTCTTGTATTATTGTCTTTCTTGGTATTTGTATAATCTAAAAATCGTTCCCCAACTCTACCTAAGTAATGAAGCTAAACATGATCACAAAACAAACGACCTTACTCTTAAAATTTCAACTGATTCATCATATAGTCATTGAATTTTCAACTCAAAAACCAGACAGTAACCCAGTTAGTGAAATTAGTTGAAACTTGGAAGTGGCAATTTCGGTTTTGCTGTCATTTTAGCTTGATATTATATGGGCTGAATTTGGCTAGTTTTATTTTTAATTAATTTTGATGGATCAAGTTTGATTTGCTTTGATTTAGCGATGTTTTGTAGGACTTTGAGGTTTTATGGTTTATGATGAGATGCCTTTTTCAAATTTTTGGTTCATTTTAAATTCACTGTTACCAATGGTTTGTTCAGACTGTTTCATGTAACATCATTTATCATTGGTGATTTGCAAATGTATTGACGAGGTGATTCATGAACTTCTATATAGACATCTTAAGCGATCTGTGATAAATCATTCCCAAGATTGATGACAAAAGGAGCTGTTGAATGAAGTTCTTTGACTCTGTTTTTCCGGTAGGTCACCCAGCATGGCATGAAACTTGGAAGAGAAACTTTGGACACAATCTATTTCAAACCCATGACTTACCAAAATGTTCCTAGCCTTTAATAAGCAATGATTCAACTGAAAGTAAAGTAGTTATATATTCTTTCTCTTAAGCATCATTTGTATTAAAGTTATGTTGTGGTTATATTTCAACGTAATTTCAGACATGTGACATTTAATAGTTTTTTAAATTGCCAAATGAAGATCTTCTTTGTGGCCTAATCTAATGATATCAAATTGATTGATGTGCAATGTAATGTCCACATAAATTATAATCTGCCATATCAAGTTTTATCTAGTTTTATAGAGAGAACCTTCCAGTTTTTATATTATTTCATCTTTGAGTGTCACCTATTCTTTAAAAACAGGATTATTGATTGGCTTGGCAATATGCAACAGTAATACACCTCCTCTTCCTGATACTGGTCAGTGGTTTCTCCTGGCATTGAATGAGAAGCTTCCTGCAACAATAGTTGAAATATTGAGAGCTCGTATCATTGGGTTGCATCACTTTCTGATGTTATTTATGATGCTGGCCTTCTCTGTTCTATTTGACTCTGTGAAAGCTCCTGGCCTTGGACTAGGTGCAAGGCACATGTTCACTATAGCAATTGGCCATCTCCTTCGGGCCTTAACATTTAGGAGTGTCAATTCGAATAAACGAATCGAATTTGTATCGACACGAATACAATTCGTTTATTATTCGATTCGATACGAATACGATTTGTTTATTATTCGTATAAAAAGTTTAAATCCGAATATGATTCGTTTATTTAGACACGATTCGTTACAATACGATTATTCGTTTAGACACGATTATTCGTTTAGATCCGTTTATTCGTTTAAACACGATTACTGATTTAGCACGATTCGTTTAGACACGATTAAGATTCGTTTAAACATGATTAAATTATAACAAAAATATTTTTAAAAAATAAACTAAAATATTAATAATTTAGTGTTATTAAACATCGAGATTAAATTTATCTGCCCATGCAAGTAAATAGAAAAACTTCAAATTTCAATTAGTGTAACATATTCTTCTATTAACAATTAACATACATAATCATTAACATAACATATTTTAATCCCAAATAACAATACTAAATTGTTATTTCACCAATAAAATACAAAGTAATCATTCTATTACTTCTTTCTCCATTTGCATTATGCTGATCTAGTATTGCAAGTACATCATCAGGAGTAATATACCCATTCCTACAATGAACACCAAGAACTATTTAATACAAAAACAACCCAATTACATTGAATTTCATGCTACTATATATTGTGATAGAAAAAGAGTGCGATCTAAATCTAAGCAGTGACTTATAATTTTTCTAAATTCATTCTTTATCTGTAATAATGCAGTTAAACCAATAAAAATAAAAGTTGAACTTAGCTACTTTTCTTGTGTTATGGCCAAGTATGAAGATAATAATATGATCCAACAATAATAATTAAAAATAACCTATTTCTAGAAGAAAGGTAATGACTCGAATTGGCTAAGTTTCCAACCTAGGACAGAATTATTGGACCTCCTTGAATTTGAAACAATTTTTCTTCGTTCATCATACTAACTATCTTCTCTATGAATTTTTGCATTGCCACCTTCATTGAAGTTAGATTAACCAAATTATTAATAAAACTTAATTAAACAAAGGATAATTAATATATATAATGAGAAAGTTCAATTATCCAACCTTGAAAGGTCCATTGTCTGTTTTAAATTCAATATTAGGAACGTATTTCAACCAAACCGAAAATCCTCTAGAGCAAAAACATGACAGCCAAAAAATTGTAATACAATCATATTAAAAGAAGATAGAGATAAACCATTCTCAGATATTTTCATATGAGATCAATATTAGTACCCATAGTTCCACTTAATACAAACATAGGGGCCAATCCGAAGGTGAACGTAAAGACCTGCTTGCTACACTGGCATGACGAACTTAATGAGATCATATCTATCCTCGAAATAATACTGAGTAATTTTTTTTTTAACGAGATCATATCTGACCCACATTTCCAGCATACTTGTGGCCCCCAATATGGAAAAGGGCAACCAAGGTTTATCCAGCCAATTCAAGGCTCCTTGTCTAAAAATGAGCTACACCTTTTAAATATATGTTTGGGAATACAAGTTTGTGAAACAATCATCCAGCAACACTGAATAATTTCACTGGCATTTACATTTATGAGAAATCAACAAAGTTTAAATTAATGCAAAAAACAAAAAAGTAATGTTGATGAATTTTCTCATACAAATCTTGAGCGGGCAAACAACTAATTAAACAAAAACCAAATCAAAATAATTAAAAAAAATCGTAACTCACTTGTATTTAATCTTCTCCGAGAAAATGAACACATCTCCATCAACGCCTTCGCCTCCTCCGCATATTGTCACCTTCGTCTATCAAATCGAAGTCATCAATTAATCATCTTCGGTGGTCATCGTTCAGAGTTGGGTATGGGAGAAGCAAGTGAGAAAGAAAGAGAAGTTTTACTGGAGAGAAATGATAAATTAAATTCGGAGTCGGGCCAGATGAACGAAGGAGATAAATTACGAGGCAGAGTGGAAAGAACGAAGGCAGACAAAGAGAAAAGAAGAAACCCTAAATTTGTGTTGTTTTTTTGGTTTATATATTATGCCAAAACGATGTCGTTTTGATTCAGATCAAAACGACGTTGTTTTAATCGTGTTCTAAACGAATAAACAAATTAAGCGGGTCAAATACGAATACGACACGATTATTTTGAATTCGACACAAATACGATACCATTATTATTCGTATCAATTTTTTCAAATCCGAATCCGTTTAATTACATCAAATTCGTGTCAAATAATCGTGTCGTGTCCTAAATTGACACCCCTAATAACATTTATATCTACCATTCTGCCGTCAGCCCGGCCTTGGTGTGCTTCAGCAAGGTTTAGTGTACCTACATACCCTCATCATTGGGCACAGAAATGTTATGTCCCGTATGCTTCTGATGCTGGTGCTATTCATCAGGTAATAAAAGAGGATATAGCTTATGGTATATGTTGCTATTTAATTCAATTTGCTTTGTCTGTATGGTTGTCTGGATTGTGCATCGAGTATCTTTGATTTGTGGCCAGGACCCCAATTGGACGTGATGATTGCTCACTTAAATGTCTGTTTTTACACTTATTTCAAGGGCCTTTTTCCCATCTCACCACTATAGTTTAAATATATAGAGTTGAATTGTGCAGATTCATCAAATCATGCTAGTTTCTTATCATTGTAAGCGAGACATATATGCAATATTTGCTTGCATTGGTATTTTTGTAGTAAATTCTATCAAGTTACGGCTATGACAGCGCCAAATGAAAGAGATTCAAGATTCTTAATTATAGCAGCGCTAAATGAAAGAGATTCAAGATTCTTAATTATTCTTTTCTAGATAGACTAAAATTTTAATAGAAAGCTCTTAGCAGTACTTGCGTCAGTTTTGATTGATAAAGAAATATCAGAGTACCTTTCTTATGTGTCATTTATTGTTGAATATTGTTATCCTAAAGTCTTATAAATTTGTCTCTTTATCTGGAAGGTTCTGTTAAACACCTCTATTCTGTATTCTCCTTTTCAGCCCGTGTTGGAAACTACCCCAGAGACTATTGACCAGGTTGGGGTCAATGAGCTTCTTAATTGACTTCCTCCGACCTACTACATCAGAAGGATATTCATGGTACAGTGCTGAAAAAAGCTGGCGGTGGTTGCAATGACCTTATATACGGTGGTCACATGCTTGTTGCTGTATTGACAGCTATGGCTTGGACGGTATTAATACAAATCTGGTTAAGCAATGTTGTCTCTTCTTCTAGTGACCATTGCAACTGAGAACAATTGACTAATTACCGAATCTTCTTGGCCTTTTCTTTCTTAAAAATGGTTGCAGGAGGCTTATGGAGGCGTTGGCTCAGCTCTCATTTGGCTGCTTGTAATGCTTGTAATGCACAGCGCCCAGAGAGAAATATGAGAACGCCATCATTACACTGTTGACTGTATTGTGGCCATATACGTGGGCATCCTCCTTTGGAAGATGACAGGTTTTATCTGGCCTGTCAAGGATGCATCCAGAATTAAACGACTTGAAAAACTTCAGAAAATCCAAAGTAGACTAGTCCAGGCTTCCAAGGACACAGACATAGACAAGGTAACCGAACTTCTGAAAGAAGTCGAGTTGGGCAGTCAAGAAACCCAGAAAAAAGGCCCTGGCAAGGGAATGTGGCTATTTGCTGGTTCCACCATTTTCTTTACACTCACCATTGTTCTACTAGCCTTCACGTGGACGAGCGATGGATGATATATTTTTTTCCTAACACAAGTTCTACCGCAGTTTTTGAGATTAGACGTTGTTGTATTTCTATGTAATGCAAGACTTTTTTCTTGTTTAAAACGAACTTTGTAGGGATGTATAATGGGTAGGTTTCTCCCTTTGTTGATGGGGAAGGCAAAGCTTATGCTGCCAGAAATTATGAGGTTTTAACATGTTTACACAAAAGAATGACTCCTAGCAGTTTATCTGACTTTAGTATTGTTTGGTTCTTTGAAAGTTTCCTGTTAAATTTTCTTTGTTTAATTTTGTTTTCTTAAAAAAATAAATAAATATTTCATTTAGCTTTTGCTATCTAATTCTTTTTATCAACCATTTACAACGTTTGCCTTTGAGAGTGTATTTTCTTGAATGAATATATTGAAAAATGTATTTATTTAAAATTGAGGTGATGTAATTTTAAATTTTAAATATTGTGAAATAAAATTAATTTTCATGTAACGATAGTTTGTCAAAGCTCTTAAGCTTCACATTGCTATTATAAGTAATGTGGTTACATTCTAGAGAAATTTATAATGTTTATTAAAAATAAATATTTGAATCAGTTGAGGTAATAACACTTTCATTAAGTAATTTTTATAACATCAATTCATATTTTTATTCGCAATAATATATAATTTTTTAAAATATTATTTAAATTTTTTATACCTAAGTGATGAGTAATTCTTCATTTATATGATTTTTTTATTTTAAAAATAATTTATTATAAATGTCACTACTATGTTTCAATTACATAATATAAATAAGGTGAATTTTGAAAATTGCTAGCTATATATATATATATATTTGAATAAATTGTCACGTGTGGGAATAAAATTCACCAAAACATAATGGAATCTAAAAGAATTTTTTTTATTAGATGACCCAATTTTAAAGCCTAAAACTAATAATAGATCATTTGAAAAAAAAATTATTGGTAACAAATTATACATACCTAGAAAATTGTATCCTTAATTTTTCTTTTGTCATTTTTCATGAATGTCCCTGCCGAATTTCCTCAATTCAATGTATTTTAAAAATTTTCTCTACAAAATTCATTAAGAGAGAGTTATATTAAATTAAATTTTTTTTTTATGAATTTATCAAAAAAAAAAATTTAAATACACTGAATTTTCGTAAATTTCATCACAGAGAACATTCCCAAAATATAATTTATCAAGGTAGAGTTATATTTATCGCTAGAATTTTCAAAATGTACTAAACTCTCGATGATAAAATTCATCCAGTAAAAACCAAAAATACACTAAATTAACTTGATGAATTTTCATTAAATCGTCTTGATAAATTTCATTGAGTTAGTTCAATTTAGTTTCATATTAAAAAAAAAAACTCAAATCTATTCATCTTCTTCTTCAATAATCTATCCAAATCAACAAAAATTATCATACTGCTTCCAAAAATTGATCATAATTAATTTCTAAGCCTATTTAGTTCAAAATTTAGAACTTAAATCAATTACAAATCAAAAAATAGAATCACGTAATCACAATTTTGTATTTGAGTAATTATAATTTACTATCTCATTGATAATTTAATAAATTTATTTTATATTTTTAAAAAATATTAATTATATTTTATCATGTTTTAAAAGATATGTAGAATAAAATTGATTAGTAATTGAGGATTTAGTATCATAAGTATTATAAAAATATATTATAATATATAAAAAATATTATATTAAATGAGTGATACGATTATAATATGTTTAACTGTTTAATAATCACACTAGATTAAAATTTTTAATCATTGACACGATTATTAAACGGGTTAGAATTGAGTTAATATTTATTTGATACGATACAATTACAACATGATATAATACAATTACAATATGATACGAATACAACACGATATAAATATAACACAATAATTTAAATTGTCACCCTTAATCAAAATGCCCTCAACTCATCAAAATTAAATAAACCTCTCTTTCAATCACAATTGCATGGGATCTTATGGCCTGAACTTAAAATTTTTGAATGGATCTCAAACTTTAAAACTTTTGAATAAATTCCCCCACTAATAAAATCAACAAATAATAGTGAAATATTTTAAAATCTTATATATTGGTACTATGAATTTAGGGGTGAGCAACGGTTTCGGTTCGACTAGAAACTGCCAAGAACCGAAGCAAAAAATCAGTTCTGAACCGGTATTGATTATTTGAGGGTAGGTTCCGGTTTTAAAAAATTAAGAACCGATTTTTTTAAGATAAGTTTCGGTTCTAAAAATTGTAAAACCAAAACCGAATCGAAGAACCGATTCGATTTTAAAAATAAAAAATTATTTTTTAAATAAAAAAAATTGAACATCACCTCATATTCAAATAAAACTTTTAATCATTAAACTATATATATAAAATTATACAATTTATTAAAAAGAACACTCTTTATTCATTGAGTTACATAAAAAAATTAATCAATGTATTTATAATATTTTATTTAACTTAATTTATTATGTTATTTGTATAATAAATTAATAAAATTGTAATGTGTATATATTTATTTTAAAATTATCAAATAAATTAACAATTATAATTAATAAATATATACATAATATAATATTATTAGATATATAATTATACTATCATAAAAAAATTAAATTTATCTTTTTAGTGATGTGTAATATTAACTCGAATAATAATATAATATTTTTTTCAATAATTTATCGTATATTAATTCTCTTTTATTTCGTTTACTCAATTTTTTGTTCAGTATACAATATTTTTATAATTTAATTTTATTGATTTAATTTTTAAATTTTTGTATAGAAATAAAAATTAGAGAAATTGATATAATTGATTGATAGGATACTTTGATTTCGAATCAAAACCGAATTAGAACCGAAAAAAAGGTACCCTATTAAATAAAATAGATTCTAATTTCAAAATTCAAAAACTAAATTATTTAGAATAGATTTTGGTTCAAAGTGAAATCAGAATCAATTTTGCACACATGTACATGAATTTGGGTTTAAACATACTTTATTTGGGAACCAATGTCAAATCTTTTGAAATTGTTAGCCACTATACATTAATTCCATAAGATTAGGGGACCAGTCAATATCTTTAAATTTTGGGTATATTCAAAAATTTTAAATTCATTTACAGGTTTGATCAGGTAAAAAAACATAATTTTGAAAATTTTAAATGCACTCATTTATAATTAACTAATAATCATAAAATATTTTAATGTGTTATATTAATATTTAAATAATTCAAATATATAGGTAAAAATATGTATTTAAAATATTTTGTTATTATTCATTAATTACAAAATTTTGAGAGTTTATTCAAAATAAAAAAGATAAAATTTGTTTAATTTTTAGAGTGGAGGACATTTTGTCAAATTTTAATTTTTCAGGTCAGTTTAATAAAACAAAAATTAACATAATCTTTTTGTAAAATAACTTACAAATATAATCGTTTTAAAAAAATTATTTTTAAAAAATAAAATCAAATGGGTTATTATTAATTTTAGGCTTTTCAAATGGACCATATACAGAAAAACTCAGTCCAGAACCTGAAGCCTTGTTGCTGCCAAAAGGGAAAATTATAAAAATAGGGAGGTCACGTAGATAAATAGTCAATTTTACAATTTTTGAATAAAATTACATTCGAATAATTATTTATAATTAAAATAATATTAAATAATAAATAAATATTAATAAATATTATTTTATATAATAAAAATTATTATAATTTAATAGTAAGTATATTATCTCATATTTTTTTGAGTTGAGTTCGATTCTCTATCTTTATATTTATTTATTTATAATAAACAATAAGTTTATAAATTAAATTTATTTACAATAAAATTTATATAAAATTAGAAATTTTAAAAATAAATTAAATTTATTTACAATAAAATTTATATAAAATTAAAAATTTTAAAAATAAAAATATTTAAACTTTATTAAAAAATAAAAATATTTAATCTCAAAATTGAACTGATTAAAAGTAGATTCAAATTCAAAGTGATTTTAACTCGTAATCAAGTCCAGTCTCAAGCCCATAATTTTATTTTATTTACTCTTTATATAAAAAAAATAAAAAAAATTATAATTATTGAAACTTTGAGTTATGGGCTCAATTTACTCCTCTTATAAATAAAATAAAAATTACAATTATTGAAGCATGAACTCAAACTTAAAAAGTGATTAAATACTTAACACTGAGTTATAATAATATTTTTTCTTAACAATATTTTTTTAATATATATTCAATAATTATAGTGGTTTAAGTGTAAATGATTATACTTGTACGAGAATAATTTTTTTCGCCGAAAAAGAACGGCAGCCAATGCCAACAGATATTCTTCAGTGAGGAGTTCAAGTAAAACCCAACAACCAATCAACTATCCTCAATTTTCACACGTGAGTTTTTTAACACCGTCAGACAAAAATACGAACAAAGTTCCAACCATTCAACGATTCACAATCCGCTGATTCACCTTGATTATTCTACTCTCAGCCGTATCAAAATTTTCCTTGCTCATCTTGCTTTCCTTCCAGTGCACCCTCACATTTCGTCTCTGCCGAACAAACAGGTATTCTCTCTCTCGATTATAATCCGAAGCTTAAAACTTTCCAAATTTTTAGGGATTTTTTTTTTTTCTGAAGGTCAGTTGTAATGGCGATTTCTGTTTCGGCATCTACTATTCCTTCGTTGAATACTAAAGTATCTGCTAATAGTTCATCGAAACTCTCTTCGTTGTCTTCTCTGCGATTCCCCGTACAGTTCCGCCGGATTCGAATTTCTAACAACAAAGGGATTTCCTCTCCCTCCAGGCCTTGCTTCCTTCCTCCAGTACTTAATTAATTTGCCTTTCTTGCTTTTGTCTTGTGAAGTTTTGATTTTTGTTATTTTCAGCTGTTTTTGTACTTTTAGGTCTATTGAGAAAGGGAATGTTTATCTTAGGATGTAGAATTGTAAAATCAGTAGCTGCAAGTGTTTGTTTATGTGAGAATTGTAAATTTAGCGAAATATAATCACAATATCCGCCGTCATTGTATTTGCTCTAAGTTGACCATTTTTATCAAGCTTTATTACATAGTATCAGTTATTGTCATTATATTTCTCTCCAGTAGTAGTTCAGTGATGTTTAATCGGGTTGTTCAATGAACTATCGGTCATTCTCCAACTTTTGGCTACAAATATTATTTAGTATCAGGTTGTTCATGATGAATGGTGAAACAATACAACTGAAAGTTGGGAATTATAAGGAAAGAATTGGAGATTAGAGCGGAAAGTTGGGGTACAGTTGCACCGAAACATGACCATGATGTGACTATAGGCCCCATTAAGGAAAATGAATTTGAGATCCATTTCCTATTGTTTCTATTCTTAAGTAGTTCCTGTGGAATTTCATTTTTACATATTAGGTTTTAGAGCAAATGTATGGTAAGTTATTTGGATTGGCTATTTTGGTATAGCTTTGAACATTTGATATATATGGATTGGCTGAGCTATGGAGGTGAAGCTGCTTTTGTGAAACAATAGTTGACAGGTTATTTTGCTGAAATAATCTCTGTAGGTTGAGGCAAAGAAGCAAACATTCTCCTCCCTTGATGATTTACTGGCGAATTCTGACAAACCTGTATTGGTTGATTTTTATGCAACCTGGTAATTTCTATCCTTTTATGCTCTTCTGTTTTTGCCTCCCTGAAAATATGTTTTAGAGTATGGTCAAGCAGCTATTGTTCATTACTGCATCAGTCGAGATGCATCTTAAAATATATAGCTTTTTCTTGTTTGTAAATGTTGATGTGAAAGATAAAAGGAAGGTGATGAATATTTGATCCATTAGGCTATAATTTGAGGTGGAGAATTTAAATTTGTATAATATAACTAGGACATCAATTTGTTAAAATTTAAATTAATACTGAAAAAAAAGAACCCATGCTATGGTTTTCAGGTGTGGTCCTTGTCAACTCATGGCTCCTATTCTTAATGAAGTTGGTGCCGCTCTGAAAGATAAGATTCAGGTGGTGAAAGTTGATACTGAGAAGTACCCTAGGATTGCTGATACATACAGAATAGAGGCCTTGCCAACTTTCATCCTATTTAAGGATGGAAAACCCTATGATCGCTTTGTAAGTTGATTTAGTATCTCTTATATTTTCTTTTTTGAGAATATAGCTTTTACATCTTTATGTAACCCCCTTGTTTCTGCTATGTTAAAATGCATAAAAGTGGATTTAGACTATCATGAAAACCTGTGGCAATTTTCTCTTCTCATGCCTGTGAAATGTGGTGGTATGATTCAACTTCTAGTCAGTTGTATTATTTACTAGGGTCAAGCATGGTGGTCACTGGCCAGACCTTTTGATTTTTTTTCTTGCAACATTTAGCTTTGTTAATATTGGAATCTGTTACAGACAATGCGTAAATTATTGGGTTTTTCCAATATGACAGCCTTTTTTTTTTTTTTGGGCCTGGAAAATATTTTTCATGCAAATAGTATAGTCACCAATAATTTAAGGATTCATGCACTGTCATTTATTCCACATGTGGATGATGTCAGCAGTTTGTGTGCATACTTTGATGTTGGATTCCATTTGCTTTTCAATTTACATTTTCTGGTTTGTACAGCCATTTATGTAGTTCTTTAATATATTGTTGAATTTGAAATTCTTCAACAATCTTGGATTGATTGTTCTTCAGGAGGGCGCACTGAATAAAGATCAACTCATCCAACGCATTGAAAATTCTTCAAGTGTTAAGCTATAGTTGTGGTGGTGAGCCATATTTGTATCCCTTTCAATTCAAGTTCGTCCCTAATACTCAAAGAGGCCTTTTAAATGAACTTCCATCTTGTGCTCGCTTACTCTTTGCCTTTTTTGGTGTTTGGTAGTTGCTCAGGTTCAGCCAGAAACAAATGTAATAAAGTTGTTAGATTGAAACACTGAATTTTGTAAATCAAATAATTCACAGGAAAACCGCCCCTTCTTTCCTTTTCCTTCTCTTTATTTCTCTTTATTTGAATAACTTGTATTGTACCCAAAAACTTGTGACATAATTTTTTTCAGGTTATCCCGTGGATTTATTATACAATCAAAAATTTTGTTGTGATGACTTTGTGAGAATTAAGTATTGAGCTTTCCGTGTTTAATGTTTGTGGGGGTCGTCGGTGGTGGATGACTGACTAAGAAGTACTCCATCTGAGTGTCCTTGACACCACCTGAGTGAGAAGAGTCTGGAGATCCGTCTAATTCCAGAATCATTGTTTTCTTCTGTTTATATGCTGAATCCTATGTGCTTTGACACAGTTTTCTTATTAGTTTTTCTATCATCTACTACTCACTTGTTAACTTGTGAGCACATGGTTCAGCATACGATAACATCACAGGATTTGGTTGGATTATTTTTAGTTCATTTTTTTTTTATATTCAATATTTTTTTAATAAAAAAAAAATCAAACAAAAAATTGATTATTTTTAATTCAAATAATAATAATAAAAAAATCATTTGGCTTTTGTTTTTAATATTGTGCCTACTTTTAAAAGTAATTGAACATTACATTATTGTCAATTTTATTCATGGCGTTGTTAATTTTGACAATAGAGTATTTTTTATTTTTTATTTTTCAATAATTTAACTCAAATGGTTAATTAATTTAAACATTTTTATTATATTATATTTTATTTATGATAATTATTTACTAATGATAAACATATTGACAATCATGGAAAGCATAGAAGCCACTTCAGTAATTTTTAAGATTCCAATTTAATTAATTAATTAATTTTTTTTTTAAACAAAATCATATAACATTCTTATTTATTTTCGTATTTTTATAAACTTCAAATTTAAACATAATTATTATTATTTTTAAAATGTCAGTTAAAAAGATTAATAAAACTACAGCAACTTGGACTCCGGCTCAGAGAACCAGGTACTGAAAATGGAGATGGAAATGAGAGCGAAGGAAGAAATAGTACAAGGTGAAGACATAACCCCTCCTCTCTTTCCTCTCGCATTCTCTCTTCACGACGCTTTTCTCGACTCTCATTGTTCCTCTTGCTTCTCTCCTCTTCCGTTTCCTTCCTCTTCACTTCTTCATCCCACCACCACTCCTCTCCTTTTCTGCTCGTCTCACTGCTCCTCCCTCCCCCGATCCCCCTCCGACCTCCGCTCTTCCGATCTCCGCGCCGCCCTCCGCCTCCTCTCCCTTCTCGACTCCCCTCTCCCCACTCGACCCCCTCCCCGTCTCCTCGGATTACTCACCAACCGCGATAAGTTGACATCTTCCGCCGACTCGGATGTCGTCTCCAAGATTCGGGAGGGAGCGAGGGAAATGGCGGAGGCGAGAGGGAATTTGTCCCACGAAGTCATTTGGGAGGAGGCTGCGTTGTGCTTGGTGATGACAAATGCCGTCGAGGTGCAGGATAAGAGTGGGCGTGTTTTGGGGATTGCCGTGTACGATAAGGGTTTCTCTTGGATTAATCACAGCTGTTCTCCCAATGCTTGTTACCGGTTTTTGGTTTCGGAGACTAACACGGCGTCGTTTGAGGACGAGACGAAGATGCGGATTGCCCCGCACTTTTTCAACGCCATTGAAACTCTGGTAAACTCACTGTAGTTCGTAAAATTTATCAACTTGTTTCTTGTTTTATGAATTGAGAGTTGAGGGTTGCTGAATGCAGGGAGAGAATGATGTTTTTAGCAACTGTAAATTCACACAAGGTTGTAATTTTATATACATTTGTATTTTTATATATTTGAAGATTTTGAATTTTTTGATTTAAATGTTTCTTGATTTCTGAATTTGTTTTCCTTGCTTTGGCTGTTGAAGGAAGTAAGAGATATGGTCCAAGAATCATTGTAAGGAGTATTAAGCCAATTAATAAAGGCGAAGATGTAACTGTGGCTTACACTGACTTGTTGCAACCTAAGGTACATTAAATATCAAATATGTGTTTTATTCGATACCGGATTGATAATGTTCTATTAGTTCTTTTCGGTGTCTGTGTGGTGACTCATTCGAGTGATTGTGTGATATAACTCATGTAATTACTGTTTGGTTTGTCGGGTGAACTTTGATAGCTGTGTGCTTAATAGCTAAGGAAGTTCTATAAGATGTAGTTTGTTAATTGCGGTAATTAAAAAGTGACGGTGCGGTTAATGGATTCTTAAAGGATGATCCAGTTGCTTAAGTGCGATAATTTTTAGTCTTTGTTACGAGCTTACATATATAATGACTCACCGAAAAGGAAAAATCACAAACTTTCTTCTGTGCCAGTGCATCCAATTAAATTATTGCAACTAATCTAACTTACTATGGTCATCAGAGAGATAAATAAAGAAATCAAGGAGCAAGAAAGGTCATTCATTAATTTAGTGGGGCACGGATTTCATGTAAAACGAAGGGATGAATCTGAGTGGGTTAACTTTTTTGTCATGAATCAAATAAAAGACTTTGCTATGTTCCCTGTGGATTCTATTGTTACTGATTAAACATTTGTTTGATGTCATATCTTGACTTATAAGTTTCCTTATTGTCATCATATATATATATATATTCTAGCAAGGGTATGTTTGAAATTGAAGTGTTGTCTTTTAATTCACAATTGTTGTGGGATAGAATCACTAGATGTCAAATATAACTGGGTGGTTGAGTGGTTAATATTAGCTGCTAAGTGAAAGTGGGTGCTTACCAAACACTTTAGTAGTGCAATTCCAAAAATACATTTATGTTAAAATGTTACCAGTTCCAAACATTATAAGATAATTTGTTGGGTTTATGTTGTTCTTTTTACTGGTAACTTCTTTTCCTCAAGTTTGTGTTTTTTAAAACCAATTTTATGTTTTAGGAAATGAGACAATCAGAGTTGTGGTCAAAATATCAATTTTTCTGTTGCTGCAGGAGATGCACTGCATCACCTCCAACTTATGTAGATCTTGCTTTAGAGGTAAAATCTTGCTAACCTATTAATGTTAATATGTCAGTATTATTCAGATTATCATAGTTTTCTTATGCCTTCGCAACTGTGATTGTTGTTGATTGATTCATCAGTAATATGAGCTCGCTTTTTTTTTCCTCCTGTTTGCCTTCTCCTTTCTCCATCTCCGTCCTTACATTGTTACTTATCCAAATTTGAATCAAAAGCACAAAACTTTGAACCAGAACTGTAGTCACCATATTCTTCTGATTCACTTCCTAACCTTCACATCATTTGACTGAGAACAACTGATGACAGAAAATAATGGCTTTGCAATATTTGTTTGCAAAATATGGAGATGCATGAATTTTATAAACAAATGGTTTGAGAAGAACTTTTAACTCCAATGGCCCTTTTTCCTCTCAGGAAATTTTTGTTTCTGATGTGGAGTTTTCAAGCTTGAGTTCTGATTACAACTTTCATAGGGACGATGCAAATCAGAAGTTATCTGATTACATGGGTGAAGTTATATCTGAGTATCTGTCAGTTGGTGATCCTGAATCTTGCTGCAAGAAGCTTGAGAACATTCTTACTGAAGGTCTTCAGGGTGAGCTGATAGAAACCGAGGAAGGAAATTTACAGCTGAATTTCAGGCTGTATCCGCTGCACTATCTCGCTCTGAATGCCTATATGTCACTGGCATCTGCATATAAAATCCGTTCAACTGACTTATTAGCTCTCTATTCCGACATTGGTGGAGCTGTTGACATGAGCAGAACAAGTGCAGCATACTCGTTGTTGCTTGCAGGTGCAACTGACCATTTGTTCCAATCTGAATCTTCACTGATTGCATGTGCTGCTAATTTCTGGGCTAGTGCAGGGGAGTCTCTATTAACTCTCGCTAGAAGCTCAGGTTGGAACTCATTTGTAAAACCAGCATTGCCTGTTTCAATTTCTTCCCTTGAAAATCATAAATGCTCCAACTGCTCACTGATGGATAGATTTCAAGCGAATTCATTTCTTACTGGAGCTCATAATGCAGATTTTCAGAACATATCTAGTGAGTTTCTTGATTGCATCACTAATAAAACGCGAAAAGTCTGGTGTTTTCTAATACAAAGATGCGGGTACTTGCAAACATTTAAAGATCCCAGTGATTTCAGCCGGGTTTGGAATTCTTCCAATGCATGGAATTTTCAGGCAAATATGGGCAGCAGTGATGTGGATTCTTATTCTGTAACTGAGGATCACGAAAGTATTTGTACTATGGCACAGCTTGGTGTTCATTGTATATTGTATGGAGGATATCTTGCAAACATATGTTATGGTCGGAATTCCCATTTGACTTATGCTTTAGAAGAGAAATCAATTCAATAAACTTAATATTTGTCATTTCCCTGCGAATGAAAAGCAGAAGATTTTAGTGCTAGGGGATTTTGTAGATGTTAATACCTCGTACAATAAAGCTTTTTAAGCTAAATACGACATGTTCATCGTTCATTGAGGCATCTGAAATCTAATATTGATGATTTGGGACCACTATAATTGTAGAAGAGTCCTGTACAGCTGCTGTTTGTTGTGTTCAATGCTGCTCCTTCATACAAGTTGTAGAAGACATTCTCATCTTTACAATTAGGTGCATGAGAAATAGAACAGGTAAGGTAATTGGCTCACTCACACAAGGATGCTAATAGATGATAATTGATAACATGTGTCTTAAGGATATCAACTGAGGAAATACATCAAATCAAATCAAATGCCTATTAGATTCTTTGTATGCTCGAATTGACTTTAATACTAACATTGAATCTATCTCACAGCCATAACGTTAAGTCTCCGAGGTAATTGACTGAAGAACCTAACGGTTGGATTAAGTTTGGATTCATCAAATGCATGAAACATACGATCAACTAACATATTTGAACTATTGAATAGTAGGTTATCGACTTTAACCACACAAAACAAGTTTATAATTATTTCTTTCAATCCGTCATTGGCGTAGAAACAAACGTGGCCACACGATCTTGGTCTTTTCGGGGACCCATAATTAATACCCAATCCTAAACAGATACTTTAATTGCTTTACCCCCTCCATCACATGTTTATATGGAAACGTGTTCCATGATTCATTGCCTTCATCCTTCATCTTAGAGACCGGATCGAGTTGGGTACCCTTATCTTTAAATTTCTATTTGCATTTATATTTATTAAAAAAATTCAACATCAAATATGTATAAAATTCGTAACAAATTTTATATTTTATTACTAAATCCATTTAAACGGATATTTAACAACCAAACTCGTACGAATATTCGTAAATTTTTAACGAATTTTTAATAAGATTTTTGATATTATAATTATAAATTTTCTATATTAAATCAAAATAAAATGAATTACTCATATAAAATATCAAGTACATACAACAAAAACTAAAATTGATAATAATAATTTCATAAATAAAAAAAAACATAATTATTTTACAAATTCATACATAATTAATTCGAAATACAACTTAATTAAATTATTTTGATGTTTTTACTCATATATTTTTTCTAGATTAAGAATAATTATGTAAATTTAAAGATAAAATAAAAATAATCTTTAAAAAATAATTTTAAAATTTTATTAATTATTGACAATTAAATATTTATTAATTTTATAGTAATATTCTGTTATTTATTTTTTTTTTGGTTCAAAGTAATATGTAAAATCAATACGTATATTGATGTCACAAAATAATATTTATCATTTCTATAAAATAAATTACATAAATTTATAATTGACAATGACAATGAGTCAAAATATATAAATTTAACAAAAGATTTAAATGCAATTGACAATGAGTGTGTCTTGTGTGTAGAAGATTTAAAAATTTATGTTACAATATCAAAACAACGTCATTTTGATATTTTTTAACATTAACATTAAAATGACGTCGTTTTACTATTTTCAAAATAAAAAATAAAAAATTATATATCTATAAATACACATTACAAATATCAGCAAATACTTATTGCGAATATTAGCAAATATATATATATATATATGTATTTATATCCGTCTCAAACTTAGAACAAATTTTAATTTATTTTCTTAAATTCGTTCTAAACCTATTAAGAGGCATACAAAACCCTATTCCACAAGGGTCATTAGACAATAGAATTTACGAGTAAAATTGTTATCCCTATTTGTATCATTAAATATCTTTCAGCTCCTAACATTTTCGATTAGAAATATAAGTTAGAATATGCTCGTGACATATGGAATATACTACAAGATTAATGATTTGTCAGTTTAATTCTTTATTGATCATGATAAGATATCCATTTGAGCAAAACCCTCATTCAAAAATCTAATAATTCCTAATTTGAATTTGAATTTATATCTTAATTACAGAAACCAAAAACGAATGGATATGTGGTGTGTACAGAAACCAAAAACGAATGGATGTGAGTGTGTGTGTGTGTGTAATCACAACAAATTCTAAATTTCAAACTTAATTCATGATTTTTTTTAGTATAAAGTCTTAATATAATTTAATTTCAGTTATTTAAAAATATTTTAAAGAAATTTATTTTTTTAGTTTAACTTAGCGCTAAACTCACATGTCTAAATAAATTTTATTTAATTATAAAATTTAAAAATAGTCTTATAAATTTTAGTAATTTCTTAATATATAGATATCAACACACTTGTTTTTATAGATTTATATTTAACCGTAATGAATAAAAAATAAATATATCATTGAGAATTATTCATATATATTTAAATATTAAAAAAAATAAACAAACACTGTTAATTTTTTTAAATTTTTCAATATTACAAACAATAAGCTCAATCATTTCCCTATTTAATAGTCTATTAAGATAAAATGATCGTAAAACTAATAATATAATGACAATATTGTTGCTTGGTTTTTTAAAGTATTATAATTTGAAACACTATAATAGTAAATACTTTGCTTATTACATAAGAAATAAAGTATAGAAGAAATTTGAGATTCAAGTCATTGCTTATGTATGATTGTAGATAAGTTTGATTTATTTATTTTTTAAAATAAATTAATTATTGTATTGAATTTTTCTAGCCGATTTTCTAGTGCAAGAAAATTGCAACTTCCCAAACAACTTATTATACAATGCAATTATTTTATAGCAATAGTGATAGTAAAATATTTTTCTTTACACAATTACACTTAATTCTTTAAAAAATAAAATTATTAGTATATATCTGGGGTTGAACTTGAAGGTATTATCTGAGCGTTGCCGACAGGCTAAAATCTATTCAACTTGGGACCCAATAACGCAAAATTTAATGGATCAATTTCAGCATTAACTTGTCAACCTTCCCTTTTTTTTAAATAAAAAATTGAATTGAAATGTTGTCATGTTAAATTGTGACTTAAAATATGTTAATTGAAGGAAAGCTCTTCAGCATTTGGCCACTAACACTTATAAAAACACCCCCCATTTCTCAAACCATATCATCACCAACACCAATTTCAAAATATATATTTCTATAACTTCTTCTTCCATTTGCAGCTATGTCTGAGGAAAAACACCACCACCGCGGCCTCTTCCACCACCAAAAGGACGAAGACAAGCCGGTTGATGGCAACACCCCCTTCGCTTATTCCGACTCCACCACTCAGATTGATTACAAGAAGGAGGAGAAACACCACAAGCATCTTGAACACCTAGGAGAACTTGGAACTGCTGCTGCTGGTGCTTTTGCATTGGTAAACTTTCATCACTTTGCTTTTTTCTTAAAGATCTTGGCAAAAGTTTCATTTCTCAGGCATGAAAGTGTTTTCTGACGGCTTATGTTTTCAGTTTATGAAGTCCCTTACGTGCACAGCAACTATCAGCAAATATATAGCTGTTGCATGAAACTAGGGTTTTGTTTGTTTTTTTCAAAATTGCTTTTGGAATCAATAAAAGAAAGAAACATTAATATTTTTGGTTGATTTTTTACTGTAATTTGACGAGCAGCATGAGAAGCACAAGGAAGAGAAAGATCCGGAGCATGCACACAGGCACAAGATAGAGGAGGAGATCGCGGCTGCGGCGGCCGTCGGTTCCGGCGGGTTTGCATTCCATGAGCACCATGAGAAGAAAGAAACCAAGAAACAAGAAGAGGAAGCTCATGGAAAGAAGCACCACCATCTGTTCTAAGTGTGTGCTTAATTTAATAAATAAATAAATAATTAGTTTATAATTAATGTGTTAATATTTTCTGTAATTTTGTGTTATGTTTCTTAATTATAATTATCTGTACTGGCAACTACATGCCCTAAATAATACCGAGTATGGTGTGACTGTGAGTGCTTATGTAAAAAACCGGTGTGATCTGGTTCTCTTATTATCTATGTTATTAATGTAATTTATTATTAGATATGTGACTTTTAGTATGATATTTATATAATTTGGTACTAGGTTTTCTTTATAATATGAATTTGTTGAATAATTGGATATGCACTTAATATCCGAAAAGATTCGTGACAACAATCCAAAGTCCACATACTGTATATAAAAGTAATAATTAATATATAAAATGGTTTCAAATAATAATAAAATCGACGATAGAGTTGAAACAAAAATTAATCAACATGCATGTGAATTCAACAAATGGTACAATTTATATTTAATTCAACAATTACCGGCCATTTATCGGCTTTGCATAAATAATTAATAATAGTACTAAGTTAGAATGGTGAGTAATATTAATGTTTGTTAAAGCTTTATATATGCATATCAATTTTCATGAAATTAACTAACACTATATACAGAGGAATCAAAACTATATTCTCCACTTTAGACTTTCGTAACACACTTAATACATTCAGAATATACTAAAAGAGTAAGTAAAACTTTCTTATTAATTTCTAAAACCTAAAAACAGTTTATAAACTAATTTTCTATTAATAGAAATATTATCAAAGAATTAATTTTTGTGATCAACTTATTCACAACACAATTAAATAAATATAATATCATAATCATTTGGGTTGAACAAATATAATAATTTACATAACCGTTTGGTTTATAAATACATTACAAAAATTCAAATATATTTATCCAATTGAACTTAATGCACATGTGAGTCAAGAAGATGATATACCCAGAGTGTCAAAGGCCTTCTACTATTATCATTAGCCTAGCGAGTACTAAAACGCATAACCTAAAAGTTGAAATAATGAGAGGTGAATATATAACTATACTCAGAAAGTAAATAAAGTACATACACATATACATATATGCACACACATTTACAAATACAGATATTGAAATTGACATTTCAACATATGCTCAAAGTATATATATACATGTTTATTTAAATTAATGATCACAATATATTTTATTAGTTTGTAAATAGTTTTAAAACAATCAATCCAAGCTGGTCATACGTCCTTGACACGTTACCTTGGTCAAGATAAATCCATAGTCATCAATGAGCTTTTCATACATAAACCATATACAATAAATCTTATAAGATAAAAAATCATTTCTCATATTTTGTAAAATCATTTATTTTCGTTATATCATGCATTTATAAAAATAAGTCTATCTCACTGATGTTACCGAGTAATCACTTAGTAATACGAGTGACTGTCCTCGTAATCCGTAAAATCCAATATAACCTATCAGGCACTAAGACTTTTCATAGGGTATCTATAACTGCACACATGTACGTTCGGCACACAGTGGGCTTGCCATAGTCTCTCCCTCTTATACCAGCCCTACTGCGGCTCCACTCACCTATGCGACCTCTCAACAGGTCTGTCTATAAGCTACCTCCTTGTATATCAAAGTATTTTCAATTAACAGACCAATTAAACAAACATCTCAATATCATGCAAATCATTTACAAATAATTTCATTTTAAATTTCAGTTTAAACAAAAATAGCTTATTTAATATACAAGTGCGAGCGCGCGCGCGCACACACATATATATATATATATATTTACATAGTCATGTATGGATAAATTTACTCACAACAAGGGGCGGGTAACCACTCTTACAACTAATCATCACGCCTACTCGACCCTTCTCTTAAGTCCTCAAAACCTAATATCACATATACATATAATACTGAATTCCACGATTCACATAATTGTACTTAAATGCACTAAATGCAATGCTCATGAAAAATGTGATTATAATCACTTAGTTGACACATGCACATTCCTCGAGGCTAATCTACGAGTGCCATTTATATGATTTTCAATAATAAAATCCCATGGTGGTAACTATTTTTATTCCATATTTTCATCTAAAATGGATTTACTCATTCCAAAACAATATCCATCATGTAAATAATCATCATATACTTTTAATTAACTCCAATTTAACACAATTCCACATTTCCTATACGAAATGAAAATAAATTTGGATGAACAGTGAGCCCTAGGTTTTTAACATGTTTATATTCTTAAAAATATAACTTCCAATGAGTTAATAGGCCTACCTTTAGCCTGTAGAAGTTCTTAGAAACCTCACATTGTCATTTAAACGCAAAACCCCCAAATTTTCTTCGAAACCCAAATTTTTTCCTTGTTGTTTCCAATTCGAAATCGGTACCAATTTATAGATGAGAGGTGGGTTAATCACTTGACAACATACATTTGCAAAAATAAGTTAAGTATTTAGAAAGATTTGATCAAAACCGGGTGAAAAAATGAGAAAGGTGTTTTTAGAAAGAGAAAGGAAAATGGACGAATGAAGAACACTCTCGGGTCGAATCCCCCTTCTTGGGTATTTATAGAAGTGAGTAAAAAAACTAAATTGCCCATCAAATTTTATCTAGATTCACGTTACTTTTACACTGGGTATCAATACCTTTGGTCTAAGTATCAATTCGTTCCTTAAAAATTCGATTCTAGAAATTTCATCGATCTCAAGTATTAATACATTTACTTTCATATATCAATCTTCATTTTTTTTTCAATGTACCGATACTTTTGATGAAGGAATCCATTTGGCCTATTTTTTAATTATTCTTCAACTCTTTGTTTTCAAATGTATTGATACTTTCCCTTCAAGTATCGATCTGGTCAACTTATTATTTCTTTATAAATCTCTTACTTGCAAAATATCGATCATTTCTTTGAAGGTATTGATCTCTTTATCAAGTATCAATCTGTATTCCAAAGGTATTGATACTTTGGTTCATGTATCGATACCCTTAGCTCCAAGTATCAATACTTTTGCTCAAATTTAATTTTCCACATAACTTTTAAGCTGAAATCACATATCTTATATAACAAATTTATTTTTCTGCTGAGGCTCTGCCCCCTGCACCCCCGCAAAGGCGTTGCTCCTTGACCTCGCTCGCTAATCGGTTAGCAAGATCACCGAATGCTTCAATGTAGGGCAACATATAGAAACCAAATACATGTTAAATTCAACCTACTTAATTCATTTAATTACTATACTGTGAGCTAACTTAAGTCACATAAATCTCGTTAATGTGTTAACTAACCACAAACTATGCATGTGTAAAAATGTATGTCATACAATAACTATTTTATCCTCATATTCAAAGAATAGGATTTAACAATTTTTTTTGCTTGTCACTTTCTTGGATGTAGGTTGGAAATTATCATTCATAATTTTGTTTTGGTTATTATTTAACCCTTAAGCCATATCATGAAGGGCGGCATAAATCACTCTTATCAGCTCACTTAGGAGGGGGATATTATGCTATATTCGAATCATGTTATGCTAATAGTGTATTATTTTTTATAATATCGATCTTTAATATGATTATTTGGATCACATTTGATTGTGATGCCTCTCAACTAATTATAATGTGATTTTTCACAACATTAATTATGGGATTGATTCATTAGTATGTTTGGTGTTTCTTTGCGTTTGCATGCTATTTCTTATTAATCAATTCCTAAATTATTCATTGTTTTTTTTGGCACTACTCTCCTCTTTCATCTTAATTGGATATACAGATCAATACTAACGGCCTTGCAAAAGCAAGAGTTGGCCTTTCTTCTTGGATATTTTGCTCTTTCATTGAGAATTTAAACTTGCAATTTCTTTGTAGAGATTTATTTTATTATGGTAATAGACTTTATATTTCAAAAAAGTTTAATTTGGCTTGAAAATGACTCAATAACTATTATTCTTTATATTAAAAGCTCTTTCTTCCAATTCTTATCAATGCATGCTCCAACTCAATTTTATTAATTGTTTTTATACTTACAAAAGAAAGAAAAACTTTGTAGCTAATATATAGTTGCTTAGCTATAATTTAAGATCGTCTAATTCTTTGTTTACATGTGAGATCAACCTCCAAACTTTGTTTATATATATAAAAGTTGTAATAGGGTCGGGATTAACAGTTACTTATCACTATCTGTAGTTGTAGTAATATTATCCTTGAAATCTCCAAGCACCAATGAATGAATGAAGAAGAAGAAGTTATTAAAATTGTAACTGAATGAAGATATTATATATACTTTAGTTATTTAAAAATTACATTAAAAAATTATTTATTTATTTAAGCAAATATCCAAGCACCAATTGGAATGAATTAATACAATTTCTTTAGGTAGGTAAAAATAAAAATTATTCATCCACTAATAATAATAATAATAATAATATAGGTCTCATTCTTCTACTATTTCAGGAAAGTTGATGACTATTCAAAGCTATTAACTTAAAATCAAAAAGAGTTCAATCAAATGATTTATTTCTGTCCTAGTTGAGCCTGATTTGACATTAGAAATATATTAACTTTTTTTCAATAATTGAATATATATATTTTAACACTTGATATATGAAATAGGCAGCTAACACATGACAAATAATTAATTTTAATGAAGCATGCAACTATTCTTAAATTGAAGCGGTCAGGTGGTTAATGTATATAATTCTTTAATTAACATGTTTTGCATGTTTGCTTCATTTGGAAAATTAATAGAGCAATTGAAATTGAAGCATAATAAAAACAAACCACGAGCAAAGAAGAAAAAAAAAGATAAGATAAGAAGAAGAGAAAAAAGAAAAAAAAAAGAGAAGAAAAAATTGTTGACGGATAAAAAGAAAGTTATAAAAAACATGCTTCGGAAGTTAAAAATATATGCACAAAATTAGTGAGTGATATAATTAAATAATTAATTTTAACGAAGCATGCAACTATTCCTAAATTGAAGCGGTCAGGTGGTTAATGTATATAATTCTTCAATTAACATGTTTGCTTCATTTGGAAAATTAATAGAGCAATTAAAATTGAAACATAACAGAAATAAACAAAGAGCGGAGAAAAAAAAAAGAAAAAAAAAAGAGAAGAAGAAAAGAAAAAAAAAATTATTAGCAAATAAAAGAAAAGTTACAGAAAACTTATTTGAGAAGTTAAAAATATATCCAAAAAGTTAGCGGGTGATATAATTATGAAATTAGAACATATATATTTTCATATTTTGCAATACGTATCATTTTCTAAATCATTTTTAACAATTAATTTTTTAATTATGTGTGTTTAGGAGTGAGTGCAGCAGTAAAGAATCTAAGAAATCCTGAAATCACTAAGGATTGATTATCGAACTGTGAGTATATACTTTTGAATGGTTATATATAGATAATACTATAAATTATATCATAATTAAATTTCATGTGATTACAATTATTCACATAAATAATAATTTAATAGAAAATGATACTTTAAAATGTCATATCATGCATTTGATGTGTAAAGTATTTGTGAAATAGTATGCTGCATGAATGTTAATGTGATTGTAATTATAATTATGATATGTTAATAAAATATTGGCGAGAATATGAGGCCTGAGCTATGATATCTTATGAAATCCTTAAGAGAATACAAGGTCGTAGGGTATGATATGACTTTTCTACTTGGGCAAAGGTTTTTCGCCAACCATGATAGGTTCCTTTGAGTGATTATTTTATATGAATTAAATTAATTGTACTGTGATATATGTTCAACATATGATTGGTACTTGATTTATGCATTGTTTAAGAAATTTCATCAATTTTTATTAAAAAAAATTCTTATAAAGTATGTTCACTCGTTGAGCCGTAAGCTCACTTTTTCCTATTTCCTTTATTTTTCCCTGGTGATGTAGAATTCATATAGTGTCAGTTTTGGCACTAGAGGTTTGGACTATTAAACGCATACTGTATGGGTCACCTTTGAGTGTATTATGTTTATATATGTATATTAAACAGATATATATATATAT
>JAXCLQ010000002.1:12979167-12994960 GCA_035584115.1 Cedrela odorata
ATTAAACGCATACTGTATGGGTCACCTTTGAGTGTATTATGTTTATATATGTATATTAAACAGATATATATATATATGTGTGTGTGTGTGTGTGTGTGTGTGTGTGTGTGTGTGTGTGTGTGTGTGTGTGTGTGTATGTAATATAAATGATGTATATATGTTGTAGTGAGACATGGAGTCTTGATGTGTGACAATGATGGAGGTCTGAGATATATGTTCAATATATGATTGGTACTTGATTTATGCATTGTTTAAAAAATTTCATCAATTTTTATAAAAAAAAATTCTTATAAAGTATGTTCACTCGTTGAGCCGTAAACTCACTTTTTCCTATTTTCCTTATTTTTCGCAGGTGACATAGAATTCATGCAGTGTTAGTTTTGGCACTAGAGGTTTGGACTATTAAACGCATATTGTATGGGTCACCTTTAAGTATATCATGTTTATATATGTATATTAAACAGATATATATGTGTGTATGTAATATAAATGATGTATATATATTGTGGTGAGACACGAAGCCTCGATGTGTGACAGTTGGAACAAATTTATAGAATTATCAAGATTTGTCCAACGGTGATATAGAATGAGATAGATAGATACAAACAATTCTTAGGTTTATGTAATGATATTAGAGTATATGTGACTAGATATGGGTATTTACATTTTAGCAACCTAATTTTGGCTAGGATGAGGGTTAAGAGATATTTAGCAACAACCCTTAGGATTGAACTACCGAGACATAGCCAAAGTTAAAATGAGTCAGTTTGTAGCCCCAATAGTAGGAATGTGTAAAAGAAAAGGTAGATCAAGAGATTATACTAATAGAAAACAATATAGTCTACATCCGGAGTCATCAAGAGGATGTGGACGAAGTTTCAATTAGGGTTCTACAGACTAGAATTATAAGAGTGGCCAGTAAAGTACTAGTACTGGTAGTGGTAGACATTTTTCACGTTTGACGTATGGAAGACATCATGAGGGGCAATGTCTTGCAGGTACGATATATTGTTATCATTATGGATAGTCTAGGCATACAAAAAAAGAGCGCCTTGTAGTGCATAGTAAAGGGACACAAAGTTCTCAAGGTGGTAATAGTTAAACTTTAAGACCAATGAAATCACAGATGGCGGGATTTATGTCTGACAGTGTAGGATAACCAAGTACTGCAGAGGCTGGTAGTGGTAGATAGAGAGGTTAACCAAGTCTCCCTTGTGTGTAAGTACGTGCGTTTGCCTCGACTGAGCATGAGGTACAGGCCACACTATATGTTGTTACAGGTATGTTAACTATTTTTGGGTGTGATGCTCATATGTTGATAGACCCAAGTTCTACACATTCTTTTGTATATCGTATTTTTGTCATACATGTGGATAGAGAGTTGACACCATTAGATCATGGCTCAGTGGAAGCCACACCACTTAGAGATTTATTATTGGCTAAGAATGAATTTTAAAGATGTGTCATTGGAGTGGATGATTGTGATATGATGATAGATTTAATTCCTTTAGATATCCTTGATTTTGATGTTATATTGGGGATAGATTGACTTGTGAGTAATCATTATACAGTTGATTATTTTTTAAAAGAAGTGACATTTAAAAGATTTGATGAGTCTAGCATTGTTTTTTGTGGAGAATGGCGAATTCTTCCATCTTGTGTGATATTGGTCATTACTGCTAGTAAATTGTTAAGGAAATGTTACCCTACTTGCTCATGTTGTTGATACCCAAGCTGTTCAAGTAAGGTCAAAGGATATTCCTGTGGTGAATGAATTTCCAAAAGTATTTCCTAAAGATTTTAGTTGTTTATCACCAGACAGAGAGATAGAATTTATTATTGACTTAATTCTAAGTACAGTTTCTATCTTTATTACACCTTAAAGAATGGCTCCATTAGAATTGAAAGAATTGAAGGTTCAATTACAAGAAGTAGTAGATAAGAGTATCATCAGACCTAGTATATCTCCTTAGGGAGCACTAGTATTATTTGTAAAGAAGAAAGATGGGACCTTAAGGTTGTATATAAATTATCTACAGTTAAATAAAGTCATGATACATGACAAGTATCATCTTCCTCACATTGATGACTTATTTAACTAGTTACAGGTGATAAAGTTTTTGTTAAGATAGATCTGCGTTCAGGTTATTATTAGTTGAAGAATAGAGATGCTAACGTATCTAAAACTGCTTTTAGAACCCGTTATAGACATTATAAGCTTCTAGTGATGCCATTTAGGTTTACTAATGCTCCAATAATGTTTATAGATCTCATGAATTGGGTATTCATCTTTATTTAGATCGATTTATTATTGTGTTTATTGATAATATCTTGGTATACTCGCAAAGTAGAGAAAAACATACAGAACATTTGAGGATTTTTTTACAGACATTAAAGAGTAAACAACTTTATGCAAAGTTTAGTAAATGTCAATTCTGGCTAGATAAAGTCATATTTCTAGGCTATGTGACATACTGTAATTAATTCGAAGCGATCTACTAATGTAACAGAGGTTATGCGTTTTTTTATATTAAATGGATATTATTGAAGATTTATTGAAGGTTTCCCCAAAATAGTTAGACCATTAACAAGATTAACTAGAAAGAATGTGAAATTTGAGTAGACTGAGGATTATAAATAGAGTTTATAAGAACTCAAAAGAATATTGACTTCTACTCTTGTTCTTACAATTCCAACTAGTACTGAAGAATTTGTGGTTTATAGTGATGCATCCAGATAACGGTTGGGTTGTGTATTGATGCAGTAGGGAAAGATGATTGTTTATTCTTCCCAGCAACTTAAGAAACATGAACTGAACTATTCGACCCATGATTTAGAACTTACAGCAGTTGTATTTGCATTAAAGATTTGGAGACATTATTTATATAGGGTTACTTGTGAGATTTATACATATCATAAAAGCTTGAAATATTTGTTTACACATAAGGAATTAAATCTTAGACAACGGAGGTGGATTAATTGATCAAAGACTATGATTGTACTATTGACTAAGGCATGGCAAATTTAGTAGCAGATGTACTTAGTATAAAATCTTTAAGCTTTATTACTCATATGAAAGTGACCTACCTTCCATTTTTAACTGAATTGAGATCACTTTAGGTTAATCTGGCAATAGGTGAGTATGAGACACTATTGTCTCATTTTCAAATTAGGCCAATATTGATTTATTAGATTCTAGAAGTACAGAATCAATGTCAAAATATAATTAAGTTGAAGAAAGAAATAAAGAATGGTATACGGTTTGACTTTTCATTGAGAGATGACGAGACATTAGTTATAGGTAACAAACTTTATGTACCAAAAAATATAGAATTAAAGAAGCATATTTTAGAAGAAGAGCATAGTTTAACATATGCAATGTGCAAGAGCCTCACGCATTTGCTTGTCTAAGACCAACTAGTAAGCTCATGGTCGCAAGTCGAGAAGTATCATTGTGGCTTAGGGGTGCTCATTGTAGGCACTATTCAGGGGTGTGACAACTGAGACATGGGTTATGTCTCCTCGTGCCACCCGGGTAATATTTTAAAACCCTCTTTAGAGGGGATGGTTAGGTGCCTTAGAAGGGCCTTGTCCATCAACACCCCAAGAACATTGTTGTATACTCCTCTACCCTCAGGTAGATAGAAATAGGCTACTTGTATGAATTTAGTCTAGCTCATTTGTGTTGTCTCAATAAGTGGATATGCTTGTGTATTCAATACTTGTACGCCTATTGATGGCTAACACGCTTGTGCATATTTAATCAATAAAACATCAGAATGTATTGGATTACGATAATGGCTTGCTTTCCCTTATTTTCTATTGTTGATATATTTTTGTAGACAACTAACCTGCTTAGCTTTGTTATGTGCAAAACTCGTTTAGGCTAACTTGCTAGTTGGAATACGCTAGTAAGTACCGTACGGGGCCCAAATCTCGACTAAGAGAAAGTTAGCATGTGACATTTGGTATTAAAGCTTAAAGTTATGGTGATATTGTCTACAAAAACTACCTCCTCAAGAACAAGTCGATTGAATGCTCTCGAAAGAAAATGAACAAGTTAGAGGAGCATCAACGAGCCTTAAAGGCGGCATAGTAGAGAAAGAGCTCGTTTGACACCAAAAACTTGAGACAAACTCTAATGCTACTAGAGTCTTCGAGTTTTCGGGTGAGCATAAGAGAAAGGAAAGCCATTGGCTTTGACTCTGAGTCGTCTAATGGGGGACGTCTCAAAAAGTTAGAAACATAGTTTACAAATACGCAAGCAATGATATCCGAGATTGCAGAGGAGTATCGCGATGCGGTGAGGGTGTTGCAAGAACGAGTAAAGGAAGTGGACAGATCTTACTTACTCGTATCCTTGCAACTCAGTCAGGAGCCACTCCAAGCTTAGAATACATTCGGTTGAAAGCACCAGAACCGAAATGCTATAGAGGGACCCGAGATGCCGAAGTGCTAGAAAATGACATTATTAGATATCGAACAACATTTTCAGACGGTGAGGGCAGGTTTCGAAGCCATCAATGTGAGCTTGGTATCCATGTATTTGCGCGAGGATTCCAAGTTGTGTTAGAGGATCCGAAATGAGAGTCAAAGAACCACCTCCTCTCCGAAAATGTGACCTAACTTGCTCGAGAAATTTGTTTGACATCGAACAATACTTTTAGAATACGAAGGCGAATTCCAAATATGCTAAGGTGACCTTGGCGTCCATATATTTGTTCAAGGATGGCAAGTGGTGGTGGAGGACTTGAAATGAAAGCTAAAGTTCCTCCCCAAAAAGGTTGCATGCCTTGCTCGAAAGTAATTACATGACTTGACTCGAAACTGAGACAGTTTGCGAGCATATAAAGAAATTTTTCAGATTTGACAGTAGATATCCGAGATGTGATCGAGCAAGACTAATTGTTTTACTTGATTGAAAAGCCTGCAACCTTAGGCCCAAAATGAGTTACAATGACAAAAGGGTGCAAGATTTCCCATCCACACAAGCAATCATTAAATGGTTGTTAGATTACTCACGTGATGACTCTCAACCAAAAAAGTCATTACCCATCTCAAGATAGAAGGAAAATAAGAAGGAAAAGCCCAGAAATTAGAACTCTAAAAAAGGTGGGGAAGCGACCCAATTGAGTAGAATTTAACCTCCCAAGAAAGTCACCATCGTTAATAGTGTGAGAAAGCCGGGAAGAAACCATTGAATGCCTCGAAAGGGCAAGACTAAGTGCTATAACAGTTAAAGATAAACTGCAAGACGCACTTGAAAAGTAACCAAAAGATAAAAGAGACGGGCCACATGGTGGTGCCGTGAATGTTGGAAGCTCTACCAGAGCTATCCGAAGGCAAAAAGGTCACAAGAAATGACCTTTGTAGAATGGTTACTCTCACTCACTTTTGAATACTCTTAAAAGGGAGATCTCAAATTTGAGTAGCAGGAGAGGCAAACTCTGCGGAAATGTGCCAGCTTCGGGTTAGACCTAAGGAGGTGTAAACCTGTGAGGGTCCATGGGAATATGCCAACTTTGGGCTAGACTTGTGGAGTAACAAAACCTTGAGGGACCTCAGAGGAGGACCAAAGGGGAAGATTCTTGTCTAGTGGTCGTGAGATACCCTAAACTGCAACAGTTGTGACTCGGTAGTTAAGGTGGACCTACAAGATAGTGGGTTGTGAACACGTCTAGGACCGGGGCCCTTGGGTTGTAATGGTTGTAACTCGGTAAGCCAGGGCAGACCCGTGATAATGAAAAAGAAAAAAGAGAAAAAAAAAGAGAAAAGAAAAAAAAAGGGTTATAACCGCACTTAGGTCGGAGGCCATTACATGGAAAGAATTATGGTGGACATAGAGGCCACTCATAATGTTATTTGGCTTCAAGAGTGAAGCGTTTTAGGTTAAAGCAAGAGCGAGTTGGCAAAATAAGTGCAGATGAAAATCGACACTTATGAAGGTCAAGTAGACCTTATTGTTTTGCAGGTAGATGACTTTGCTACCATCACGAGAAAAGACTTCTCGTTAGAGAATAACGCTATCTCGTTCCATCTGCCGGTAGCTTGTTGATCAAGAGAGAAAGGCTCGCAAGGATGCTGGCTAAAGTCAACCAATAACAGAGGCAAAGTTCTCATCTGCGCTTCAATTCAAGAAAATGATCAAAAGACAATGGCCTTCTTTCATTGACATGGCAGTCTCAGAGAAGATGAAGAAAGAAGTACTGACCCCATTATGGATTACGGATGTCTTAAGGTAGTTTGCTGAAGTGATGTTCGAGCAATTACTTAAGACATTGTCGAAAAGGAGAGAGTAGATGAACTGTTGGAGGCTAGCTTCATTAGGACGTAGAAAGCACCGTTTGGAGCTCTAGTAGTGTTTTGAAAGATGCAAGATTGGAGCATATGAATGTGTGTTGATTAGGAAGCTCTCACAAATTTGACGACTGTGTTATCTATCTCATTCTGCTAGTAACGAAGATTGTTTGATCAATAGAGTTCAGTTGAATACTTCACAAAGCTGGATTTGTGGTTAGAGTACCATCAGATGAAGATTACTAAAGAGGAGAATGAACCAAGAACCACACATATCACCCGCTTATAGTGGTTTGTCATGATAATTGCGTGGTCCGCAATGCAACCTTGGAAGACGCTAACAAGTATAGAAGAGTTGTAATCCTTCCTTGGATTGACTATACATTATCGGCAGGTCATATAGGGGTATTAAAGGAAGGTTGCACCTTTAACCGAGATGTTGAAGAAGGGTGTGATGTGGAAGTGATTTGAATAGTGTAGAGGAACTTTGACAACTTAAAAGAAGCCATGGTGAGAAATTTGCTTCTTAGCTTGCCAAAGATAAGCAAGACATCGGAAGTGCAGATAGACGCATCTAACTTCATATTAAGGGGTAGTTTTGTCGTAAGAAAGCCACCCCTCAGCTTATGAGAGTCAAAAGTTATCAGAAATGAAGTAAGGGTAGACTAATCAAGAGAAAGAACTTCCAATTGTGATACAGTTGCAGACTAATGGGAAAAACTTATCAACGAATTGAAGTCTCCTTGAGTTAATAACGTGACAAGAACTGCTTCAACTTCACACCATCATGAAGCATAGAGGAAAGGTTCCTCGAGCATAATTTAGAAAAAGATACCATTAGAACGAAGAAGTGGGCAGACAAGAGTAGAAGATGGTCCAAGTTCAATCTTGAAGACTTTTTGCAACCGAAGCGGATGCCAGAACATAATCAAGGAGAGCTGAGACAAGAGACTAGTGTAGAAGTATGGAAGTCTAGTTATAGTCATTGCCAGAGTAGAGAAAGCTACATTTAAGGTCGGGATGTTAGCCTAGATGAAGATGCGTCTAATCTTTCATGTTAACAAGTGGAAGTCATACTTCGCTAACACGGAGATTCCACGCACAATCAACCAGCAAGAGAGGAGATCAAGAAGCAATTGTGGAAAAAGACTATCGAAGAAGTGAAGGAGACTCTAGCAGAGAGTCAAGTAACCAAGGAGAGACGACACCATGAAGAGTTCCTCATGAAGTGGAAGATCCTTGGTGAAGAAAAGATCAGTTGAGAGAAAGCCAAAGAACTGGAGCAGTTTCAACAAAAGATTGAAGACTTCAAGAAAGCGTCATCGTCAAGGACGCCGATAGATTAGGTGAGGAAAGATGTAAGAGCGTCACGCATTTGCTTGTCCATGGCCAGCTAGTAAGCCCATGGCCGCAAGTCGAGAGGCATTGTTGTGGCTTAGGGGTGCTCATTGTAGGCACTATTCAAGGGTATGACAACTGAGATATAAGTTATGTCTCCTTATGCCACCTGGGTAATATCTTAAAACCCTCTTTAAGGAGAGATAGTTAGGTGCCTCAGAAAGGTCTTGTCCATTAACACTCTAGGGACATTGCTATGTACTCTTTGCCCTCGGGTAGATAGAAATGAGCTACTTGTATGAATTTAGTCTAGCTCGTTTGTATTGTCTCGATACGTGAAGATGCTTGTGTATTCAATATTTGTACGCCTATTGATGGCTTGCACTCTTGTGCATATTTAATCAATAAAACATCAGAATGTGTTGAATTACGATAATGGATTATTTTCACTTATTCTTTACTGTTGATATATTTTTGTAGACAACTAATCTGCTTAAGTTTGTTATATGAAAACTTGTTTAGGCTAACTTACTAGCTGGAATGCACTAGTCAGTGCCGTACGGGCGTGAATCTCGACTAAGAGAAAGTTGGCCCGTAACACAATGCATCCTTAAAGTACAAATATGTATCGTACTTTGAAGGAGTATTACTGGTGGCAAGACATGAAAAGAGAGATTGCAAAATTTGTATCACGATGCTTAACTTGTCAGCAGATAAAAGTAGAACATCAAAGATCAGCAGGACTTTCTCAGCCACTACTTATTCTTGAGTGGAAGTAGGAATATATTACGATAGACTTTGTCATTGTACTTCCACGAACTCAGCACAATCATGGTAGTATTTGGGTAGTTGTTGATCGACTTACAAAATTTGCTAATTTTCTACTTATTAATAATACATATTCATTGGATAGATTGGCTAGCTTATATGTAAATGAAATAGTGCGACTACATGAAACACCAGTATCTATTGTATCTGATAGAGATCCTCGATTTACTTTTAGATTTTGGCCTAGTCTGCAATATGTTACGGATACTAGATTGAATATTTGTACAAGTTTTCACCTTCAGACGAATAGATAAGCAAAGAGAAAAATTCAAATTTTAGAAGACATGCTTCAAGCATATGTAATCCAGTTTAACGGTAATTAGGATGCATACTTACCACTGATGGAATTTGCTTATAATAACAATTATTAGTCTAGAATTTAGATAACCTCATATGAAGCTTTGTATAGAAAATGCAGAACTCTTATTTGTTGGGATAAAGTTTGGGAAAGGAGGATCTTGGGTCCAAAAATTATGCAAGATTCTAATGAAAATACCGCAGTTATCAGAGATAGACTTAAAATAACTCAAGATAGACAGAAAAGTTATGCGGACAAATGTAGAAGAAAACTTAAGTTTCTTATGGTTGATCAAGTTTTCTCATAAGTTTCTCCTTGGAAAGGCATACTACGATCTTGTAAACAAGGGAAATTGAGTCCTCAATATATAAGTTCATATGAGATTATTAAAAGAATTGGCGAAGTGTCTTACCATTTAGCTCTATCGCCAAAATTAGCAAATATTAACAATGTTTTTCGTGTATCCATGTTGATGAAGTATGTTCTTAATCTTTCTCATATTTTAGATTCATAGCCAATGCGATTAAAGGATAATTTGACCTACGAAAGGTAAGCTATTTAGATAGTGGACTCTAGGTAACAAAAGTTACGTAGCAAGACGATTCCAATGGTTAAAGTATTATAGAGAAATCATGTCGTGAAGAAGGTTACATGGGAGAGGAAGGATCAGATGCGAGCTCAATACCTACATTTCTTTCAACTAGGTACATGAATTTAGTGAACAAAATTTTTATAAAGGGGAAGGATTGTAACACCTTATATATGAAACAGGCAACTAACACATTGCAAACAATTAATTTTGATGAAGTATGCAGCTATTCCTAAATTAAAGCGGTCGAGAGGTTAATGTGTATAATTCTTCAATTAACACGTTTACTTCATTTGGAAAATTAATAAAGCAATTGAAATTGACACATAACAGAAACAAACCGAGAGCAGAGAAGAAAAAGAAAAATAAGAGAAAAAAAAAGAGAAGAAAAAATTGTTGGCAGGTAAAAAAAAAGTTATAGGAAATTTGTTTAGGAAGTTAAAAGCATATCCAGAAAATTAGTGGGTGATATAGTTATGAAATTAGAATAATTATATTTTCATGTTTGCAATACGTATCAGTTTTAACGGTTAATTTTTTAATCATGTATATTTAGGAGCGAGTACAACTATAAGAAATATAGGAGATCCTAAAACCACTCAGGATTGATTATCAAACTATGAGTGGATACTTTTGAATGGTTATATATAGGTAGTACAATAAATTATATCGTAATTGAATTTAATGTGATTACAATTGTTCACGTACATAATAGTTTAATAGAAAATGATATTTTTAGAGGTTCATATCATACGTTTTTTGATGTATAAGTATTTGTGAAATATTATGCTGCATGAATGTAATTATGATTATAATTATGATATGTTTCTGAAACATTGGCAAGAATATGAGATCGCAGAGTATGATATGTTGATGAAACTCTAACAAGAAGACGAGGCCACGGGGTATAATATGTTTTTTTCTATTTGGACGAAGGTTTTTCGCCAAGCATGATATGTTCTTTTGAGTACTTGTTTGATATAAATTAAATTAATTGTATTGTGATATATATTCAGCATATGATTGGTGCTTGATTTATACATTGTTTAAGAAATTTCACCAATTTTTATATAAAAAAAATTCTTATAAATTATGTCCACTCACTAACCTCTAAGCTCACTTTTTCTTATTTTTCTTATTTTCTCAAGTCACACAGGATTCGTGCAATGTCAATTTGTCACTTAAGGTTGGGACTACTAAATGCATATTATATGGATCACATTTGAGTATGTTATGTTTATATGTGTATCAAACAAATACATATGTGTATATGTAACACAAATTATATATATACATGTTGTGGTGAGGCACGAAGCTTCAATGTGTGACAATGATAAAGGCATGAGACCTTTTATATTTATTCAATAAATTTTTATTTTGTAAGATTATGAAAAAGATATTTGAAAATAATGTATAGATAATTAACATGTATGCATATATGTATTGTCACGCTACCCCAATTCACCTATACGAGTACATAACAATCACCATATAACCGCGAGATATACATATCATTTATACATCTACGATTGTGTAAGACTTCCAATATTCCATCCAAACAAATATTTAAAATCCCAAATTTAAGATTTTAGATATAATGTCCACATAAATACAGACATGTATAAATATATATTAAATCTACAATATTCGTACCTATGATACATTTGTTATTCACAAATTAATTATAAAACATAGTTTATAGATCTCAACTAAATCTTATATACATATATAATATCGAAGACTTTAAGTACTTATAAGTCTTGTATAACTGTACTCTATCAAATTTGGTCTAAGGAATGGACTCACGACCTCTTCAAAATCTGTTTAATCTGAAAATATTTTAAGAAAATAAAAAAGTGAGTATAAACTCAGTAAATAGATGGATAGTAGTAAATTTGAAAATCATAAAACAAGAAATGAATAAGAGTACTAACATTTTAATACAAGAAATACAAAATTTCATTATAATTTAAAATTATTTCATCAGATATAACAACATGCTAAAACTAATTTTATAAATAATATTTGTAGATATTCAAATAAAAATATTTGAGCTCACCAGAAAACTATTCCTCGAAACATTCTTTGGTGTACATCCAGCTAACACCTCGAGACCTGCTAACAAGTTTTTCTGTATCAGTATATCAAAAATTATATTAGCCCTCTCATTAACGTTGGTTTGGACAAGTAGATGTAGTGCCAGACATCGACTCATCCAGCTGTAATCTCTCCTTTACTTCTTAGCAAACGACAAATGCAGAAATGATAACTTCTCCCTTACTCCATACTTAAATAAGAGCGAAAATATGTAACCTCTCATTTATCCCCTTTCTCGGGTAAAAGCGAAATATGCAACATCTCCCTTACCCCTTTCCTGAATAGGTAAAGGCAAAAATATGTAATGCGAAATATATAACTTCTCTCTCACCCCTTTTTCGGGTAAGGACGAAATATATAACCTCTCTCTTACCCTTTTCTTGGGTAAGAATGAAACATATCTGTGCACAGACGTGCCCAAAATAAGCACTTGCACCGAAAATCTCAAACATATTCATTGTATAGTTCTCATGTCAACACAAATTAAATTTTTTTCACATGTCAATCCATCTATATAAATATTTCACAAACAACATCAAAACATTTATAAAACATACCCTTACTCATTATAGGTAAATTTCACATGTATAAGACCTTCAAGTTACACAAAATTGCAAAACAATTAAACATTCATAATCAATTTAAATCTCAAAATTTCATAAATCAATTTAGTATTTAAATCCTTTTATTTTTAAAAACTTAAAAAATTATATCCATCTACTCCCCTATAAAGCGTTACGTCATTCGTTTTAAAGTGTTGACGTCGTTCACTTGGGTTGTAAATTTACAATTAAACGGTTCATCATTAGGCCCTATACAATATGCCCAATTAAATAAAATAAATGTAATATGCATACTTATCACCTAACTAAATAATATCATCATTGAAATATTCATTGAATAAAATTAGAATTTATGCTAGAATTCTCTTTTATGTACTAAATATGCTCTACGCTCGCTACAAATGCGAGCTGCTCAAAATTGGCAAAGTATTTTGACCTAAATATTTGGCAACACACTCTATTATTAGTCTAGTTTATGCCGCACTTTACGGATTTGGGTTTCGACTTTGATAATTTAAGTTAAGGCAAGTTTTCAACATATAGCTCATAAAAATAGGGTATATCCTTAACTAGACATCCATTTTCAAAATTAGCTGCATTTTTGTTTCTTCACAAAATAAGCTAATTTTTGGATATGTTATGCTCCTAGATATCTAATTTTCATATAATTTTATAGCTTATCAATCCGACATCAAAAACTCTCCTAGATCTTGTTTTTTCGAGCCCTGCTCAGATTTTCAACTACTACATCCATTCGAATTTGTCTTATATTTTTAATACAATTCCGATCATTAATTTAATGACCTAACCCACCCAAGTCCTTCATTTTTCCGTCCTCTAAACATTCATTTGAGAGCATACGACGACTGCTCTCATTTCACCTAGCTAAGAAAGTGTTTTCGCCACATTGTGCATGTACAAAATCTGCTAATAGTTTTCTTACTTACCATGCTATCACTGTTTTTATGCCCTATACCATTTTGATATCTCATAACCTTTTAAATCTAAATTGGTCATACACTAATGTCATCAAATTAAGGCCCCAAATCAATTTATGCTCTGCCATGTATTTAATCTCACCATCATTCACCTTCCATGCTCAAAAATTCGTCATAATGCATAACTTTATACTTATTTCATGCCAATTCACCTTCTCATTTCTTAACACCATTTAGCCACCAAAATTTGCACATAAAAAGCACATAACACACTTAAATTTTCTTATTTTCTAACACCCACACTCCACCATAACTCCACAATTTCAATACAATTTGGCTACCACATATCATTTTCTACTCTTAATTTGCATTTTCAAAATCATCACACCAAACTTATACCAAGTTTCCATTTCTTTCAACATCAGCATACACTCACACAAGCTCACACTCTTCACAACATTTATACATTTTAAATAACCCATAATTTTATATTTTAACAATAATTTAACATCAAATAAATAAAACCATAAATAAAACTTCAAAACTATACATGCAACATACTTATTGCTAATACACCAAGCCTCCTTCTCTCTCTTTTCTTCCTTCCTCTTTCTCCTCCACTTTCTTCTTCTTTTCTCTCTCTTGATTATACGTCTCTCCTCCTCCACACAAAACTCACGACCAAGGCTCTCTTCTCACTTCTCTTTATACAGTTTTCCTTTATTTCCTCCTTCTTTTATGTTTTCTCCTTTTGTTTCTTTCCTTTCTTTTACGTTTTTTACTTTCTTCTTTTTGTTTCTCAATTTGGCTAAATTAATGTAGAGAAATCTAGAAGTTTTGTGACTAAAATATAGCAAATTTTGGGCTTCACGTTTTTATTCTCTTCTAAAGCTTTCTAAAGTAAAAAAGAAAACAATTTGTTATAGTGAAAACCAATAGCATACTTGAATATAAACATGTGGGCCCATTTCTTCTTTTATTCCTCCGTTCATCTCATATTTTTTGCTTGAATCTTATCTTCCTTTCTTTTGTCTCTTTTTTTCTCTAAATACATGTAAAATTAGCTACTAAATATGGAATAAAACATTAAAAAAAAAAATTAGGCCTATTTTGGGTTTACATGCATTTGCATATTTAATTTCATCAATAAATGGACTTTTTTTCTATTAAGTTTGAATCTTAATAAGAATGCTAGTTTGACCGTTTCTCTCAGTTCTCTTTGGCGCTCTCTTTTTACATGTATGATTGTCTCTCTTTCACACTCTTCTCCTAACACTCTCACCTCGCTCATCCTCCAGGCTTTCTCTCTATCTTTGGTAGGACCTTTCTCACACAACTCTCTCCATTTGATTTTTGAATTTATGTTGTTCAATTAGGGTTTCGTGATTGGCGGTTTAGGATTTTTGATTATTTGGTTTTATTTTTCATTTTTTATCAATATGATTAAAGGGAACAAATTTATGTTTTATCTATATTATTTTTATAAGAGTTTGCTTTATGTTTTTATATTTGGTATTATGTGAATTTTGATATTTTAGACTAATCTTTCAAAAATTATTCAATATGTGCGTTTTTGTGGTTTGGTTTGTTTAGATGAGTGAAATTTATAACTGATTGATTAAATTTTCTTTAATTCATTTTAGAACTTGAAATAATTATTTGTGATTTATTAGAGTTTTAATTTGAATTAAGTGAAGGAAATCTGAATTTGATTTTTATTTATGAATTTTGAATTTTGTTATGATTCTAAATATAAGTGGAAGAGTGAGTGAATGCATAGTTTTTCAAAAAAATTCAGGGTAATTCTGCAATTTTTAATTATTACTTCCATTGATAGAAAATAAGTAGTACAAGAATAAGCAATATATTCTAAATACAATCATGTATATAATATATTATCCACAATTAGGACTTAAAATCTCCCTTGAAATATGTTATTAACTTGGTGAAAAGATGTTTATCCATCTAATTTACCTTTCCTAATGTCTGGTGGATATGTTTCTGCTTGCATTGGTGGAAGGCAGAGTATAGAATTTTGGTATATATTGCATAGTTGTTATACTTTTCGACGATGTGTATACAATTATGAAATCTGTTATTAAGTTATTTGTTTTATTCTAATAACTATTTGCAAAAATGTTTTAACATCATTAGTTCAGTGGATTATTTTTTGCGATGATAGAAGTATTTTTCTTTTGACTGGTTTAATTTAATTTTATTATACATAATTTGCTTTTTAAAATTACTTAGTGTATAATAAATTGTGATCTTTTTTACCAGCAAATATTAATTACTATCATATTATTATTTTATTTATTTAAATTTTAACTTTTAATTACATGTAAGTTGTAGGTGAGATTCTTGCTAGAGATTTTGTGGCTTGAACAGAACAAGAATGTATCATTAATAATGTTATGTATGTGCTTCTGTGTGTGTATGTATATATATATTTATTTGCTATTTGAATAAAAAGAATAATTAGTTTTATTCTAAATGTCTTAAATTTTTAAAAATTTAGAACGAATGAGATCTGTGGATTTTATATTTTTTTATTATTCATAATATACTAAAGAATTAGAAAAATTAATAATTATTTTTATATTGATATAAAATTATTGGGCTAAGAATACCATTATTAATAAATTATTGACAAATTTTAATGATAAAAAATAATAATGGTGAAAAAATTACAGTAACTAATTATATGCTAGGACAATATTAATGTCTCTAAACATGTTTATTGGGACAAAAAATTTTAATTTATCTCTCCTTAGACGCAAACTTGGAACAATCTGCGCTAAGTCAGCCTTGCTGCACAAAAACTGCACAACACAAAAACCCACAA
>JAXCLQ010000002.1:12995060-13014607 GCA_035584115.1 Cedrela odorata
AAATCATAATAATACAACTATATATATAATAATATTATAATGTGTATATATTTATTTATTATAATTATTAAATTTTAAATTTTAAAATAAATATATGTACAACATAATTTTATTAAATTATTATATAAATAATATGATAAATTAAATAATATAAGTATATTAATTAATCTTTTTTTTTTATATAAGTCAATTGATAAAGAGTATTCTTTTTTAGTTTAAAGTCATTTGTTTTAAGTTTGATGTTATATAATTTTTTTGTTTTCCAACGAAGAATTAGTTTTAATTTCAAAGATTTTATAATCGAAATATACCTTAAAAAAAAAAAAAATTCGATTTTTGGCCATAAACAAATCGATTATGATTGTGAAACCTGCCCATTCGGTTCGGTTCCTCTTATTTCAGTTCGACACACCCCTAACAAAGAACCTATCCACTCGGTTGCCATTTTCTTCCAGATAGTGCTCAGCAAGTTTCAGTTGTTGGATCTAAATTAAGCGGATGTAACTACCTGATGTGATACGTGGGCCAGTAGCGTTGCATGTTCTTCTGACGCGGCATGGTTGAGGAAATTTTAAGCTACTACACTTGATAGGCTATGACTCGTTAGGTGAAGGCCCTTGTAGATGCCCATGCGTTATACCTTGCTTTCAATTCGCCCACGTGTTCCAAATTATAGTTTTATTGGATTAAGAGGTCGCAAAATTCCAATTGGTTGTAGGAGGAAAATAATGTGGATTTAGTTGCAAGATTAACGAATAGGTGCATTAAAAAGAATAGATCTCGAATTACAGTCAAAATAATAAATAAAAATATACTTTAATTGTTTATAAGGAATAGGACTCATTTGTAACGAAATAACAATTAATGTCATAAATTTATTGTGTTCTTGTTTATTATTTTGTTAGAATTTAATAAAATATTTGTTAATTTTCTCATTATTGAACTATCTAGTGATGCCTACGTAAGCATGTGATGATTGCCACGTATACACTAATTAAAAGTAAAATTCAAACATGGATAATCACTTTACTAATTAGGAAATTTGGAAATGATAGCCGGCAAGAAATAAAGAATCCAATGGGAAAAGCAAAAGTTTCAAATTAGCATATGATTCTTAAGTGTATTGGCATTCAAAATAATGCTTATTTATTTATTATTGTTATTATTTGAATAGAAAAGAATGCTTATTTTAGGTGCAACAAAATACTTGAAGCTTTGTGGAATATGTTGCATGATTAAACTAGGACATGACCTACCATACAAAAGGGCTCAAACATTTCTAAATTTAAGATTACGCTTTAATTTTTTTTCTTTTATATATTTTTTGTTGATTAAATTACTTTTAAAATTAAAAGCAATATTACTTTTAATTTATTAGTATTAGGAGATTAAAAAAAACTAATTATACTTTAATCAATATATTAAAAGTAAATAAAAGTTATTGTTTACTAAACAGATAAACTTTCTTTTAAAATTAAGTACATAGACAATGATTTCAAATATATTCTCGTTTAAGTTGTAACCGTGTTTATATTAATAATTCTCATATATGAATCTTTACATTTTATAATTACTTAATTCGAATTAATTAGTACAATGTAGACTTAATCATAACTTGCATTAGTTTAATATGGAATTATTTTAATTTAACATTAAGTGACTATGAATCATGATAAAAATAAAATTCGAATTTTATTAAAACATGAACATTTACATAAGCGATTGAACTGTTATCATATCTTATATGAGTCAAATTTATGATATTTAATTTTAATTTTGATCTTTTATTTATAAAAAAAAATATATTGTTACTTTAATTATCAAGATAGAAGGTGAGAATCAATGATGAATTAGTTGAAAAATAATAGATTACCTATGATATATTTAAGGATACCCGTCCATAATCACTAGATTAATCTAAAATTTCATAGTCTAGGCCTCAAATAAGTGTTGATTGTGTTTCAAGTACAATATTTTAATTGATGAAATAACTTAGAAAATCAACATACATAGAGCTAATGCAAAAACACTCGATGATTTTTTGAAGTAGCAAAAAGAAAGTGGCAATCCCATTTACTCATTAGCCTTTAAAAGTTCAAAGACCCATAAAACTTTTGATAGGCTCCATTGAGAACCGTTTTGTTTCCCTTGAAATGGAAACTACCCCAAACTTATTATTAGGGCTTTTTTTTTTATATTATTATTGGTGTTATAGAAACTTTGAAAAGAAATAAAGAGTGGGACAATTTGGGAACAAGTAGGGTTGATTTGCAAAAACGAAATGTAGAAAAAGCCAATCCACCATTCCAAATTGTTCACAATTATTGATTCCTTTTGCTTTCGAACTCTCTTTTTTGCTACCAATTGTTGCGTTGCACAAGTTGTAGGTTTCTTTGACTTATATTTATCGAAGAAAATACACGTTTTGCCAATGTTTTGTGTCTAGAATCCAAGCTATAAATGTATTTGCATTATTGACATTATCAAATTTGCACTTTAATTTAAAACAATTATGCTAACATCACTCACGCTTTTAAATTAAAATCACTTTGTATTTTTTTTAAAAATATATATATTTAAAATTGACTGTTTAATACGATTTAAACAACATATCTTTTTTAAAAAATAAAAAATAAAAATCATATTATATTAAATTATGTTTGCACAATTAGAAAGTTGGAAATCATTAGGTACATCAATATCAAAAATCGACCCAATAAAACTTTATATATGTAATCAATAATAAAATTTCATAGGATGTGTACCCATCACCTACAAATTGGAAGCAAAAGTCAAGACAAATCGTCGGTGCATTAAGGACAAAATAAACAGAGCAATACTACAATATGATTTAATTCAATCACTTGACTCTATTGTAAATTAGTTGATTGTCTGTCCACTGGGGTCACTACCACTTATATTTCATCCTTCTAAAAGGCAAAGTTATATCATTATAAAAGCGACCCTTCACCACATAATCCCCATATCACTTAAATAAAATTTTATTATACTTGAAAATACAAAATTATATTAGGTGGTTGTTATATCCATCAATATATTTAATATTTAATATATATATATATATATTTATTTATTTATTTTATTGAGCACTGTATTATGTGGGTCTTATTACGTAAGAGTCTAATATTAATATTTAAATATAAATTTTAATGGATATTCTTATGTAAAATTTTTTAAGATGATGTGAATTTCAAAATTAATTAAGATAAACAAAATATGCCCATGTCATAGTCATTGATATTATTACTATTCTTATTTCTTACCACAGTTTTACAGATATCTGTCAAATTCCCCCCTACACAACACATGACATCATGCTTGCAAGAAATTCATTCCCAGTGTAGATAGTTTTTCTTTTGTTTATTGACAATACACCACATTCACTCTTTTATATTGACTAATTAATTTCTCTATAGTTGGGACCATATGTACCAATTGGATTATTATTATTAGCTTTAGTTGCTCTATTACTTTCCTAGATAATTAAAACAGAATTAATTAATTAATTATTATTATTAATAACACGTTCGGATGTGTTAGTTAAGATGAGAATGACTGTCTTTGGCAGAGGCAGACTGTGCACTAAGATTATGCATGGAATCAGAAATTATTATATTTATTTATTTATTTTGTATCTGTTGGAATATCAACATTAATTACAACTACATTTGTATTAATATCATATTATTTGACCTAACATTCATTGTTTATTTATTTATTTATTCTTAATTTTATCTCAAAGTCTTCAAGTGAGAGTAAAATAATAGACATATTAGTTAGGGATTAAGTAGATTTGTACTGTAAATAATACAATATTTTATTTATTGACATTAGTTTTTTTTTCTTTTTTTTAAAATATTGTATGAAATCAATTATAAATTCTGCTCAAATTATAGCGTGAGTGAGTTCGAATTCTTACATTTATATAATATCCGCTATTAACATTTCTTGAATTATAAAAAATAATTTTATATTTAAATTCTTTAAAAAATAACTTCTGTGTACATATGTTGAAAATAATGTAGAAATAATAATATGAACGTAAATCACATTAGCTACGATATTGACATTGGTTAAAAATTAATTACATAAAATAATAATATTAAATATCAAATTATTAATATACTATAATTATTAATTGTGTCTATGTAAAATTAGACGAAGATGGGATGAGAGTGGTTGGGCAGAAATAATTTGGTTTTAGATTTTAATTTTAAATAAATTTGGAATGTGCAATATTGGGGGTGTAATTGCAATAAATTAATATAAAAGAGGATAAAAGACAAATACTTTTAGTGGATAATATTTAACATGGCATTGGCATGCTGCCGACACTAATGGAAACAACTCACTGAAGGAATATACCTTGAAACTCTTTAATTGTCAAAATTTTATTAGGTTACATCAATCGTCCATTTATCAAAAGAGTAATAACAAATTTTAATCATTAAAACGTTCACTTAAGGGTATTTTGGTCAAATCATCGGTTCTTGCACGAATCACTTCAATTTCTCGCGAGAAGTTGAATATTTCTCTTGGGGTATCTTACTTGCACGTGCCACACGTGACACTTTTTTGCCTCCTACCCTATCTCTCCCGACAACGCTGCAAAGCAGCAACTGTGAGCAGAAGCGTCACTGAGTGAAGTACCAAGGATGACATTTAATCGGATTTGGCGCGGACATTGTCAATCAAAAGGATATTTTTAAATTTGATACTAAATTTATAATAAATTTAATATTTTATTATCAAATATATTTAAATAAATATTTATTATTTATTAAATTAATATAAATATTCACAAATTTTTAACTTAATTTTAATAAAATTTTTGACATTAAAATTATAAATTTTTAATATTAATTTAAAATAAAATACTATTATTCACATAAAATATTAAATAAATACAATAAAAAAAATAAAATTAATAACAATAATTCTATAAAAAAATACATAATTATTTTACAAATTTATGCATAATTAATTCGAAATACAACTTAGTAAATTAAATTATTTTAATATTTGGATTCACTTTTTTCGATATTAGGAATACTTATTTAAATTTAAAGATAAAATAAAAAATAATTTTTAAAAAATAAATTTTAAATTCTATTAATCGTTAACAATTATATATATATAATTTATTTAATAAAAATAATGAATGTAATTTTATGACATCAATAAATGTATTGATTCTATATGTTACTCTTAAAAAAAATTAATAAATTTAGTACTACTATAAAAATTAATAAATATTTAATTATTGATAAAAAATATTAAATATATAAATTTAATAAAAAATTTAAACATAATTAACGATGTTATTTTAATATTAATAATAAAATAACATCGTTTTAGTATTTTTAATATAAAAATTTATATATTTACCTATACTTATTGTAAATATTCATAAATATTTATTAACATCCATAATTTTTTTAAATTTATTATAAATTTTAATTTATTTTCTTAAATTCTTCCCAAACAGGCTAGACGGCTTACCAAATCCTGGGAAGTACATAACTGAAACAATACATCAATTTACTAAAATACTATTTCCACCGACGTATCACGACAGTTCCAACGGTGGGGCATCACCCCTGGCCCCACCATTCCCACCGATTGACCTCCATTTTCTGTTTGACCAAAATACCCTTTTTATGCATTTCGTTCGATTCTGCTTTTTTCCTGATCTCCTCGTCTCTGTCCCGATCTCGTCCCTTCTGTAAGAAGCGTTGAATTGAATTTTCTATAGATTCTCATTTTATTACAGTAAGAAAAAAAGTGTTCTCTCTCTTCATGATTTTATGATCAAAATCTCGTGTCACGGATACCAATTTGTTAAGAAAATTGGGTCCCTTAAGGAAAGAATCAATCAACAAAACCGTAAGCAGAACCGAAAACCAAAACTTATTTATTTATTTGTTATTTTTTCTGTTGATTTTTTCTTATGTTTTATTACAAGCAGACATCATATTATATTTATTAACATTCTCTCTCTCTCTTGCTTAGAGTTTTGGCCCACTCTGTTAGGCACCCATTACAAGAAACGCCAACCCCACATTATAAAATGAGCAAACAACACATTTTTGCATAGAGAGTCGGAGAAAGAGAAGGTAAAGCTGGGATTTTGCCACTTCTGAGTTATGAGAGAAGAGAAAAGAGTAGTTTTTTGAGGTAGGTTTGTCTTGTTTTTGAGGCATTAAGTTTTGGGGTTTGTTTGATGGCTACCAACGGGACGCTAGTTGCTGGTTCTCACAATAGGAATGAGTTTGTTCTCATCAATGCTGATGAGGTAGCGCGAGTAAGTGCTCTCAAATTCTCTTCTTCTTAGCTTTTATGTTTCGACTGACTTCATTTCTTCATTGTGAAGGCCTTGAAGATGCGTGTTTTTATGATTCTTCTAGTCTGTCAAAGTTCACCTCTTTTGTGGATATTAAGCATGCCCATTTGCTTATTTGAAGTTTTTTCATTTGGGTTTGATCTAAAAGTAACTCACATTAGCAATTTCTTTCCATTTCTGAAGTTTTCCCCCTTTTAATTGGATTCTTTTTTTGTTTTAACTGGATATACGGTTTTTTTTTCCCTTTTAATGATATTCTACAAAATGTTTTGCTGTCATCAGTACATATGTTTTAGTTGCTACTACTGAATTTGGTTGGGGGATTTTCAGTGTATTTGAATGATTTTTCAGCTCAGTATTCTTGCCGGTCCGAGGAGTCTTCTTCAGCTTGGTAGAGTTTCGTAAACCGAAAATTTGTAATTTCTTTTCAACTTTTTTCCCCCTCTTGTACAATTTTAAGATGGTGCCTGGTTTCGAGTAAAAAGTGTTCTAGTTGATGAGTTTTTGTTTTCCTTTTTTGTTTCTTGATTTCAGTCCAGTCAATGAAATCACCGCATGAAAGTTTGCAATTTTGGTCTTGCATGGGAATCTTAATATATATATATATATATATATATATTTTAATGTGAAATAGGTTATTATTCATGTTTAGCTTCAATATTCAATTTGTTGTAACACGAATTTATCCGTTGTTGATGAAGCTTGCTGCTGTTACCATGAGTTGCAGGTAACATCTGTAAAAGAATTGAGTGGTCAGATTTGCCAGATCTGTGGGGATGAGATAGAGATTACAGAAAATGGGGAGCCATTTGTTGCGTGCAATGAATGTGCATTCCCTGTGTGCAGACCTTGCTATGAATACGAAAGAAGAGAGGGTAATCAAGCCTGTCCGCAATGCAAAACAAGATACAAGCGCCTCAAAGGTGAACTTTTCCCCATATTATTTTGTCAATAATTTCTTTTACTTAGAACCCCTGTATCAACTTGTAATAATTCTTACTCGAAATTTCACCAACTTTAGGTAGTCCTAGAGTGGACGGGGATGAAGAAGAAGATGATACTGATGATTTGGAGAACGAGTTTGATATTAATGACAGAAGAGACCCTCATCACATTGCCGAGGCCATGCTCTCAGCTCGCCTTAATATTGGCCGTGGTTCCCAAGCCCATGTTTCTGGGATCACTACACCTTCAGAGCTGGATTCTGCTTCTGTTACTCCAGAGATCCCTCTTCTCACCTATGGCCAAGAGGTTTAATTAACTTTTGCTTCTGGGAATTGGTCTAATGTTTTTAATTGTAGTTATTTGTCTCATTAATATGCCTAATAATGACTGTTATTGATGAAGGATGTTGGGATTTCCTCTGATAAGCATGCTCTTATTATTCCACCCTTTATGAGTCGTGGAAAACGAGTTCATCCAATGTCGTTTCCCGATGCTTCCATAACTTGTAAGTTTGTTGAATTTGATTAATTGTAAATAGGAATCACCGTTTTGAAAGTTATGGACATCCGGGCTAGTTTTCTCTTTGCTTAGTATTTGGTTATTGGCTCTGCTGTTACAGTTCAACCAAGACCGATGGATCCTAAAAAAGATTTGGCAGTATATGGTTATGGAACTGTTGCATGGAAGGAAAGAATGGAGGAGTGGAAGAAAAAGCAAACTGAGAAACTTCAAGTTGTTAAGCACCAAGGTGGAACCGGCGGTGAAAACAATGATGGGGATGGAGTGGATGACCCTGATTTGCCAATGTACGTGCATTTTTCTACATCCCTTTTCAAATTACATTGCTATATCTTAGCTTGAAATTTTGTTGCTAAGAGCTTGATAACTTTCGGTTTACTAAATTTCTGTTCTGTTTTGTTTGCTTTTAATTAAGATATAGAGAGATTGACTCTTAATTTACTTTAGAATTTTGTTGCTTTAACTCTAGTATGACCTAGTTACCGCAGATGTAGATAATACCGTGTACTAACTATGGACAATATTCTTTCTTTATTTTATTACTAATTTCTCAATCTGTTATTGTTGTCATTTCCATCTTGCTGTTGGAAGGCTGCTGTATAGGAAATCAAGCGGTCCAAAATCTGTATACAAACAAATACTTCCATCATGCATAGAAGTTTCGATAAATTAGCTATTTCGTGACAGATATATGTTCTTTTTGTGAGAAGTACGAACGTTGACTAACCACATGCAGATTCTTAATTAGTAGTCTGACCATTGTTATTCCATTTGTAGAAGCCAAACAAAACAAATACATTTCTGTTTGTTTGGATCAATGACAAATAAAATTAAATTACCAGCCACTTGTTATTGATTGTTTCTTCTTTTAGCCACATAGTGAATGCGTTTACTTTGCATACAATCAGATAATTATTCTTCAAATTTGAAAAAGGCACAGTATTTCAGTGAGTTGAAGCCATCTGTTTTTATGCATAGTGGGTGGGTGGATGGGCACAAGTTGAATCAGTCAAAGTCACTTTTAGAACATTTGAATCTGTAAACTGGTTTTTCAATACCGACAAAAAACTGTAAATTGATTGTCTATTTTTCTTTTCTTTTAATAGATAAATGGGGGTTTAATATGGAATCACTTTGCTATATTAATAAAAATTGAACTATGGTTATTGATGGAAGTCATTGTTCCCTGTTGGAAACTGCAATTTGCTGTAGAGTTATGGCTATGAGCCTTTCAAATTGTGCTGGCATTGCTATAAACGGATGCAATATCCATGTCTTGAGACCTGCACTATTTGAGTATTTTTGGCCCGAACACTTTCTAGTTGTATCTTAAACATGGTCCCATTTTGGAAAGTCATTTAATCCTAATGGTGAAATCTTGTCTGCATGATTTTCTTAGCACATGCATGTGATTACATGAACTTGCACATACCTTCTGTCGTTCATTTATCACACATTATGGAACACAGGCATGGTCTGATGCAAAGTCTTGAGTCTGAGTGCTAGAAAAACAAACAAGACTACAAATGATTTAATGTCAATCATAAACACATTTTATTTTTAACTCCTATTAGGTTGCTTATGACAACCCATAAATCTAGATACTGTGATACAAATAATTGTCTTCATGCATATGGAAATATAATGGTACCATCATCTCAAATAGAAAATGTATGAAACATATATAGATGATCTAGGGTAAATACACACTGGATACTGATTGTGTCAACTTCTTGTGATTAATGGTTGCAATATATGCTTCCTGCATATAATAGATACTAGAATCTGTGGTTTAGCTTGTGGTTTTTGTGTTTTAAGTTCTTTTTTAGCCAGTAAGCAACTAAGTGCATCTTCTGCTATTTCTTTTTTTTTTTTTCCTCTCTTGTTTAGTTTAGAAAGCTTTAACATTATATAATGCTTTTGTAGGATGGACGAAGGCAGGCAGCCACTTTCTAGAAAACTACCAATACCTTCAAGCAAGATAAATCCTTACAGAATGATAATTTTACTTCGGATTGCAATTCTTGGCTTATTTTTTCACTATAGAATTCTCCATCCTGTCAATGATGCTTATGGACTGTGGCTGACATCTGTGATTTGTGAAATATGGTTTGCTGTATCTTGGATATTTGATCAATTCCCAAAATGGTCCCCAATTGTGCGAGAAACATACCTTGATCGGTTGTCATTGAGGTACTGTCCTCTGCCTGTCTCTCTTCTTTTGTGAGTTCAGTATTTCTGCATGCTTATAAAAAGAAGATACAAATTTGAATTCTGAAATTTGTTTTCAGGTATGAGAAGGAAGGGAAGCCATCTGAGTTGGCTGATATAGATATATTTGTTAGTACGGTTGATCCAATGAAGGAACCTCCCCTTATCACTGCAAACACGGTTCTGTCCATCCTTGCTGTAGATTATCCAGTCGACAAAGTTGCATGCTATGTCTCAGATGATGGTGCTGCCATGCTCACTTTTGAAGCCCTCTCAGAGACATCTGAATTTGCTAGGAAGTGGGTTCCATTCTGCAAGAAGTTCAACATTGAGCCCCGAGCTCCAGAGTGGTATTTTGCTCTTAAGGTTGATTATTTGAGAGAGAAGGTAGATCCAACCTTTGTCAAGGAGCGTCGTGCCATAAAGGTTTGAAGCTCTTCTCTCCCTCTTTTGTTTTAATGTTGCAGACAATATCTATAGAATTTGACCTGTTCTTGAATGTATAAATCAATCTAGAATGCAAAAGGTGACAGTAATTAAGTATCATATATTAAAGGTAGAGAAGTTACAGCTTTTCTTTCGGTACAGGAAACTTTTTGCCATACTATTTACAGCTTGATTTTTTCCGTTGGTTCCAACTAATGATGTTCTGTATCTGGTCGTATCATTGTGTTAATACAGAGGGAATATGAAGAGTTCAAAATTCGGATAAACGGGTTGGTTGCCATGGCACAGAAGGTTCCTGAGGATGGTTGGACTATGCAGGATGGAACTCCTTGGCCAGGGAACAATGTCAGGGATCATCCCGGAATGATCCAGGTAAAGCCAGAAGCCATGTCCAGCTGATATTTTACCCATTAAGATGTAAAAGCTTCTAGTGTTTCTAATTTTACCATCTCGAACAGGTTTTTCTTGGACATAATGGGGTTCGTGATGTCGAAGGAAATGAATTACCTCGTCTGGTCTACGTTTCTCGTGAAAAGAGACCAGGATTTGAGCATCACAAAAAGGCCGGTGCCATGAATGCTTTGGTAGAGCTCTCTCTCCTCTCAACTTGTATTTGCACCAACTCTCTATGCCCTCCTTTCACAAACTGATAATTTTTATTGTGTCTGAAGATCCGAGTCTCAGCAATCATATCAAATGCTCCTTACTTGCTGAATGTCGATTGTGATCACTATATAAACAACAGTAAGGCGCTTCGTGAATCCATGTGCTTCATGATGGATCCCACATCAGGGAAAAAAATCTGTTATGTGCAATTTCCTCAAAGATTTGATGGGATTGATCGTCATGATAGATACTCAAATCGCAATGTTGTATTCTTCGATGTAAGTAAAGATATTAGTATATTGATATTATGTGCATGCCTTTTTATTGCCTTTTTGAGAGGGTAGCTGACTCATTTTTTACAATTTCATGTAGATAAACATGAAAGGATTGGATGGGATCCAAGGGCCCATTTATGTTGGAACTGGGTGTGTCTTTAGGAGGCAGGCGCTCTACGGATACGATGCTCCTGTTAAGAAGAAACGTCCAAGGAAGACCTGTAACTGCTTGCCAAAATGGTGTTGCTGTTGTTGCAGATCTAGAAAGAGGAATAAGAAAGGGAAGTCAAATGATAAAAAGAAGAACAAGGACGCATTAAAGCAGATACATGTGCTAGAGAATATTGAGGAGGGAGTCGAAGGTGAGAAGCGGCTTCAAATTCGTTAACAAAGGCACATCTGCAAAAACTTATACAGGCAATTTAAAATCACAAATAACCCACAAACAAGTAGAAAACATGCAATTGATCATAGCTACCTTTCCATGCAAAGTTTGAGTCTGAATCTTGTTGAATAATCATAATTAGCCAATTAGCATAGGATCTTGAGTTTGTCAGCATAAGAATCATTTGTTTCTAGCTTACAGTGGATTTTATTGAACCTAGATCATTAATGTTGCTGCTGTACTTTCATGGCAGGTATAGATAATGAAAAATCATCCCTGATGCCCCAAATAAAGTTTGAGAAAAAATTCGGACAGTCATCCGTTTTCATAGCATCAACCCTTATGGAAGATGGCGGAGTTCCAAGAGGAGCTTCATCTGCATCGCTCTTGAAAGAAGCCATACATGTTATTAGCTGTGGCTATGAGGATAAAACTGAATGGGGTAAAGAGGTATGCAGTCACTATTAAAAATATAGCAAATTTGTGGCTGTTTGAGTTATTTTCATGATTGACATTTATGCTGCATTCTATATAACTTTCAACTTTGTTCCAGGTTGGGTGGATATATGGATCTGTTACAGAGGATATATTAACAGGCTTTAAAATGCACTGCCATGGCTGGCGATCTGTGTATTGCATACCAAAAATGCCTGCTTTCAAGGGTTCAGCTCCTATAAACCTCTCAGATCGTCTGCACCAGGTTCTTCGTTGGGCGCTGGGATCTGTTGAGATTTTACTAAGCAGACATTGTCCAATATGGTATGGATTTGGATGTGGACTGAAACCACTGGAGCGCTTCTCATATATAAACTCTGTTGTTTATCCCTTGACATCCATTCCATTGATCGCATATTGTACCTTGCCAGCTATATGCCTCCTTACTGGGAAGTTCATTGTTCCTGAGGTAATTTCCGGTTGCATATCATTTCGATGTCCATGAAACATACTCATATTAATTTTAGTTATATTAGATTGGCTAATGTGTTTGGTAGATTTATTGGCTGCAATTGTCCGCTTATTCTTCCCTCATTTTTAGATTTTCAGAATTTCATAGACTGTGTTTACCTCAAATTGAAATGCGATGTTTCCTGAGTTGCCCCTTGTCAGACTAACTAAATATGTTGCAAGAAAGTCTAAATCAAAATGCTTTCTTTAAGATGATATCTGGTTATTTGCATTGATTTCAACCGATGTCTGTTTATTGTGTTGTTTGTAGATTAGCAACTATGCCAGTATCATTTTTATGGCTCTTTTCATATCCATAGCTGCAACCGGCATTCTCGAAATGCAATGGGGAGGTGTTGGCATACATGACTGGTGGAGAAATGAGCAGTTCTGGGTGATTGGTGGTGCCTCATCACACCTATTTGCTCTCTTCCAAGGTCTGCTTAAGGTATTAGCCGGAGTTAACACAAACTTCACGGTTACCTCCAAAGCTGCTGATGATGGAGAGTTTTCTGAGCTCTACCTCTTTAAGTGGACATCTTTGTTGGTCCCTCCCTTGACTTTATTAATCATGAACATAATCGGAGTGGTAATAGGTGTTGCAGATGCCATTAGTAATGGTTACGAGTCATGGGGCCCACTCTTTGGTAAGCTGTTCTTTGCCTTCTGGGTTATTGTCCATCTTTATCCATTCCTCAAGGGGTTCTTGGGAAAACAGGACAGGCTTCCCACAATCATTCTGGTCTGGTCAATACTTTTAGCTTCAATATTCTCACTTTTGTGGGCTCGAGTCAACCCATTTGTGTCGAAAGGTGATGTTATATTAGAAGTTTGTGGGTTGGATTGCGACTGAGATTCCGAATATAGAAAGTTTGGATGTTTCCAAGTTTTAATGTAGAAAGGTTTTTGATAATCGCATAAGCAGGCATAAGATGAAGATATCATTTAACACGATATTGTTGCTAGCTTGCGAGCAGCGTGTGGATAAAAGATAAGCCACATAAGGGAAAATCAGTGGCAGGTTTGTGTGTAGATACAAAAGAATAGTGTTGTGGCATGGATATTTGTTTTTGCCAAATTTTTTGTTTTTTGTTCTATTGATTCTTTTGATACAGTTGATTTTGTTTGTTGAAGGGTTTGAACTTGTAATTGTCTGTTATCCCAAGAGAACATAAAATGCTTAGTTCCATCAATAATTTATATGCCTTCCCAATAAAGGGCCTTCATACAAAAGTGTCATCAATTCTTTTTTTACCACTCTTTATTTTATGAGATGCTTCCATCAATTTTCTTCTTGGACTTGGATTTTAGATTTTTGTTTTACTTGTCACATTACAACTCAATTTTCTTCATAACATAGATATCAATCAAACCTTCTTCCAATTTTAAATGTCAATAAGATTCAAATTTTAAACTTTTTGTACCACTTTTAAAATTTTGAGGCTTTTGTACTTACATTTTTTAAATCAAAAATTAAAAAATTATTATTTAAAAAAAAAGGAATTTAACTAAAAACTGAAAAACTCTATTTTTTTTTCTATATTCATCATTTTAAATTTGTTGTCAAACTAATTACAGTTTTTTTTCCTCTTTATTTATTTTAAAACTCTCATTATTTTTTATTTTAAAAAAACTACTTTTAACGAACACTATCAAATACATTTTTTATTATTAAAAATATCATTTTTACAGTTTTCAAAAACACTGTTTTAAACACGTTTCCAAACATACTTGCTGTTGAACCAATTTATTTATTTTTTCCTGAACATGTTGGGCAAAATTTTGTTTCTTTGGATATTATAAAACTGCCTGCTTGGATAGACAAGTCTGATTATCCTTGGTTACAAGTCTTTACCAATTTGTGTAAAGACTAAAGATTTCAAATTTCGACATCCTGTTTTCATTGATTATTTAGATATATTTGGTTCCAAAAAGCAAACATTAAATATGAATTCAGAAAATTGGAAAAAAAAAATGAAAAAAAAAAAGAAAAGGGTTGCAGTTTATCCAACTAAATAAACATCAACATGCTAATTTACATAACAAATCCACGTCTACACAGAACAAAATGAACTGTACTAAGAATCTAAACCAAAAAAATCCTATGAAGTTACCACTAAAGATGCATGAGTTATGCTCACTTTGCCAAAAACAATGATGTCTTCAATCACAAATATAGATTAAGAGGCAACTCTTACCTCCGGAGATCCTCCAGAGCCCGCCTCTTCAACAATGATTTTGGTGCCGTCAAGTTACCAGTTTTCTCCTTCTTAGTGCTCAGAAAATTATCTTTCCTGTCATGTCCTAGAAGCTTTGGCATTCTCTGAATCAAGGCGCTTTTGTTGTTCTGTTTCCTCGTTGAAGAATTCAACTTCTTAGTAAACAAGGTGTTGCCTCTAGTTTTTGCTTCTGGACTTCTTCTAGGTGATAGCAACTTCTGTTCCAACTTCCATGTATCTTCAGCAGCAGTTTCTGGAAAAGAACTCAAGAAAATTAAGAGAGATTCCAAGTCAATAATCTCTTATTAGATTTTCGTCAAAGTTACCTCTACCGGTAGCTAAACTTGTATATTCAAACTTGAGAGGTTCATTTTTAAGGTTCTTTTTATCAGGAGTTCCTTGGATGATGGCAAACATGTTTTCATGCTCTGTTTAGCCTTTGCTACCATTGCTGGTAGATTCATCTAAATCAGAATGGTGGGCAGCATTGAGCTTTGGGACATCAACTGTCGTCTTTTGCTCAGAAAGTTGCTCTTCTGTCAATTTAGCATCTACTTGTTCAACGATCATTACATTTTCTTTCACATCCTTACTTATCAAGTTGGCTCCTGAGGCCCCTGCATCAGAATTTTCAGTTTCATCTTGTCGTCTGGATCCCAAAAACAATTTCATTTCTCTATAGGTGAATAAGTGTGATTCAACATTATGCTCTAAGGCTTTATTTTCTGTAATTCGAAGGGATATAAAAAATAATTAGAGAATGATGTTCTGAAATAACAACTTTGAACTTTTACCAGTTGCATATTGAGGCTTTTAGAACTTACCATGCTGGAAGTAGCACTCGGTGGGGAAACAGTAGAACACTCAACAGCCATCTCAGAAATTAGAGAAGAGGCAACAATTGAATTTTCGAAGTCTACTACTTTGTCGAAGTCACTAGTAGCAACCTTCTCATCAAGACGATGCAACTCATCTGCTTCTTCAGTCTCTTCAACGTGACTCTTACCTTTGTTACCACAAGAAGGCTGGTTTAAACTTGAACAATAAATAGTGTCTATGAAAGTGGCTTCATTTGCAGCAGCTTCACCCTCATTAAGTTGATCCTTAACAACTTCCTGAGAATCACTAACATTTTGTTCTAGACTAAAATTATCTGCAGCTTCAGTGTTCTCAATTGTAGCTTCATTTTCAAAGAGCAAAACCATATGTCTACAAATATTGCCTGTAAAATGAAGAAAACAAATCGTGAAGTATTGTGTACATGACAGCAACATCTGATATCTAAATGCATAACCTAGTTAAAAAAACCATACCTATGTCTTTATCAGCCATCTCTCTTCTTTCTGCATAGTTACTGTAATCTTTACTACGTACATCATGTTCAGGCATTTCATCTGCTTTTTATACAATAAAATGATAAACCGTTTTTTAGTTGCCGTCATAGAAGAATAATATTGGAAACTGTGAAATATTATTGGTGGAATGTCAATCAAGATTTTCAGTTGTGTGAAATCAAATGTATATCAGCATCTCTTGTCACCAACTTGAAAGTCAACGTTTGATACATTAGTGAGAAATTTTAGTTGATAAGTTATCGCAAAGTTTCTGCTTTCTATAAGTGGAAATACTCACCACAAAATTTATCTTTCCATCTACTGCCACTTTGAAATATCTGCTGAAGAATTGTCCCTGAAATTCTGGGTGATGCTTCCCTTGTATTTTCACATTCTGCATATAGCTTCTGTGGAATAACTGGTAGGAGGGAACCTGCATTTTCACCCTTCTGCATATGCATTTTCTCAGCGTCTTCTATGTGAAGTTCTTTGTCCATTGAATTTCCTCTAGATCCACTGCAGTTGAAAACACCAGGAACAACAGCAATATTCTCTGCTTCTTTTAAGTCATCAAAAACATATTCTGCCTTGAATTCATCCAAATCAGCAATGTTGCTGCCCTTGGTTGCTGCATCTTCTATCAACACCACTTTTTCTGGAGAAACAGAAGATCCGTCCTTTTGAATCTCATAATTAATACGCTCTTGGCTGATTGCTGATAGTTCATTTTGCTGATTCGGTTCTTCGTCATCACAGATAAGCTTGTCTGAAACAGTTACGTGAGTATGATGCTCCTGCTCATCAAGATGCTTTTCTGTAAGCTGTTGATCAACATCCTGCTCATCAAGATTTGTCCTTAAATTTTCCTGCACCTGCACAGCATCATCACAATGCTGATTAGTTGAATTCGCTTCTAAGATCCCTCCAGCAGATTTCTCAACATCTACTTGATCTCTGCTCCCTACAATCATGTTCATTTCCCAGTTGGTGACTTGGGGGGTGTCAATGTGGAATTCCAAGGATTTAATTTCTGTTATTCATCCAAAAACACAATCCGTTAAAGTCATAACATTTCATTAAAATTAAAATGTCTTCTAAGAATCTGCAATAGTCTTATGTTAAAACATTAAGTACTATTACCGTATTTAGAACAATCATCACTCATTCTAGGTGTCAGTGACAGTGAAGAAACAGCATGCAACTCTTCAATTTTTTCAGTGGCAACCGTGTCAGAAAGCTTATTTGAGCGAGTTCCTTCCTCAGCCTCTTCAGTGACGCTTCTTGTGTTGCTGCATAAAAGCTTGTTTGATATCAAGCAAGCAATGCCATCGGTGAATCCAGTGTCTATTACTGCACCCTTTTGGTCATCATGTTGCTTGTCAGCAGTCCTCGCATTATCTTCTATGTTGAGACCACATATAGAATCATTTAGGCCTTCATTATCTTTCTGGTCTGTTGAAGTTGTTTTCTTTGTAACTTGATCATCTATTTTGAAGGGTGAATCCATGCCAACAGCATCATTTGCTGTAATACAAACAGTAAAGTCAACAACTTGTATGATCAAAATTCATAATTTGGTAAATAATGATTCAGGGAAGCTGAAAAATAAAGGTATAGTAAGTATCAAATGTTCAGACTCATAAGCAAATATACTGACGAAGAAACAGCAAAACACTCAAATATGAGAAAAGCAGTACCTGAACCCATTTTAGGTTCGTTGAAAGAGGCATCAGCAAGGAATATGTCTTCTAAAGATTTTTTCTCACCAAGTTTGCTTTCACTCTTAGTTGCCTGTGAGAAAGTTGGTGTTTTCACTAGCCACTTTACGCCAGGCTCAATATTCTCAGAACCAACTTTTCCATCAGAATCATCAACAGCAACTCCAATGTTTGAACTGCCATAATTTAACAAAACACTATGATCATCGGCATTACAAAGTTTCACTTCTGACAGGTGATCAATATCCTTTTTAGTAATTTGTGGAATGGCATCAGCAATATCTTCCTTCTCAGCATCAGAGCTATTGTCATTGAAATTTAAATCAACAGCTATTATTCCAACGTTTTCTTTCCCATATGCAGCTCTGCCAGTCATGGATATATGGTTATCTGAAATAACAGAAGTACTTCTTTCCTGCTCTAAATCATTTTGTTTGTTGCAATTGTCAAGATCACCAAACTTAGCTTCATCTGCGGGTGGCACAAAGCCCCCAACTTCATTAGAGCTCTCCTTTAGATCTTCGCTATTGACATGTATAACCTTATTCAAAACACCTGGAGAACTATCATTAATCTCTGCTAACTCATCTGTAGATGTCTTCCTAGGAATCTCTGGACTAACTGGTAATGAAGTCTCAACATTTTCTGATTCCTCTATGGGGTCCCTTTTTCCCATGGACACTCTGTGTGTTTCTTCGTCTGCTGCAATTCTAATATTTTGAACAGAACCATCATGCATTTCCATAGCTTCCTCTTCAACCAAGTGATTACCAGTAACTTGTGCTAAACCGCTAACATAGTTGCCCACAGTATGAGAATTTCTATCTTCGGATTTGGATTCTTTCACTGACAAATTGTCAACTCTTACAATGCACTCTGCAAACTTTATCATTGTTTCAACATCGTTTTCATTAGAAACTTCACTTTCTTTAGAAAAGAGCTCTGTCAAGCTTCTACCAGTAGTGCCATTCTCCTGTGGAGACACCTCCTCATGATCACTTTTGTCTTCAAGCTCAACTTTTAGAGCACAATTCGGAATTTCCTCCTTGGCAACATCAGCACACTGCTCAACATTTGATTCTCCAGTAAAACATTTATCATCAATTCCCTTGCTTGCAGCATAGCCTTCAGTGAAGGGCACATCCTCTGTAGTAATATCAACACTGTTGTTCATCTCACCAACTAAGTCTACATCAACATAAATCTTTTCCAAAATAAGTTCTGAACTCCTTGCTGCATTAGATTCATCCAATGGAAATTCTTCACAGCAAATTTCAGCATAAACTTGCTCTTCTGTCTTATTTACAGAATTGCAATTTCCAATTAGCTGACAGAAAACTTTGCCAGAAATGCTATTCGCATCTGGAGTATTACATTGCATTCCATCTCGCAACTCCCCTGAAGCAAATTGAAGCGGGACTCTTCTTGTACTTCCACCTTCAAACCATCCTTTACAGCCTCATGTACTTTTGCCTTCAATGTTTCTTGCATGTCACTGTGCACCAACAGCTTATCCTTACAGGTAGACAAACTTTTGCCGGAATCACTAGGAAATGCCGAACGGGAACCATCTGCTTAA
>JAXCLQ010000002.1:13029655-13051856 GCA_035584115.1 Cedrela odorata
AATTATATATACCAACTATGTTAAGGGCATTATAAATAATTATAATATATTAGGCGTAGGAGTATCATGTTGTTTATATCTCTGTCTTATAAAAATTTATCAGAAATTATGAAAAGTATTATTATAATAATAATAGAAAAGATTTTAATATATGCGTCATGATTATATTGGATAATCCTATTTAAAATTTTCTATAAATTATCTCTAATTCAGCTTAATTCAGTTTAGGTGAAACCAAAATCCGAACTTAATATTTTAGTTTTTGAAAAATAAAATTAAAGCTAATCACATATAATGTAAAATGGAACTGAAATTAAATCAATCTTAAAATGGAACCCAAATTAAACCGATAGCTTCAATTCAATTCAAGGAAAATTTTTTTATACTTTAAATAATCATGAATAATAATATTTTTAATATGATAAAAATCACTTTTAAATAATTAATACTAGAATATATATATATATATATATTATATCATCAGTTCAGCTCAATTTTTAAATTTAATAATTTAAACTAAAAATTAAATATAAAATAACTTCATTTTATCATTTATAAAATTAAAAACCGAACGAAAATTATCTAAAATCGAAACAAATAGATTGATTTGGTTTGCTTCTATCAATTTAATTAAGTTCTTAAGTTTTTTTTTTATTTTTTTTTATCGAGCCCTGACAAATCATTTGGATTAGTAAAACTTAGGATATTACTAACAACAAAGTGTGCTATTATTGTTGCTCTATTTATTACATTACCAATTTTATATTGTATATTCATTATAAATGACTAGTAGTCAAGATACAAACTATTTGATACAAACTAATTCAACACTATATATATGATTGTCACATAATTTGTATTCCAGATCAATGTTATCACGTCACATCAATTTATATACAATAATTTATGCCATTTTGTAATTTTGACAACCAAAATATTTCTTACTAACATGTGAGATCGTAATTATAAAATTATAAAATTTTAATTTAAAAAGCAAATAATTTAATTTTTATATTAGATATTAAGAAGAAGAAAAAAAAAAAAACGTAATCATTATCATTACTTGGAGTTTTTTATATTTAAGATAATATTTACGAAGCACAATATTATTAGATTATTAGTCTGATGATAAATGATTGGGCCTGAAAGCTCGATAGTCTTAAAAAAAAAAAAAAAAAAGGCGTTAGCCCAAACAGAAAAATGGAAAATTTGGCGCCAAGCATTCGAAATCTCCGGATAAAAAATTTCCCCTTCCCCCTGCATTTCAAAACCCTAAAGGAGAATTAAAATTTAAAACCACCAAAGCAAAACCCATCGCAACTTTAGGCGAAAATCAGAAGAAAATGCCTAACACCGTATTCATGGCGCTCCAATGTTGCCAGTGTTTCATGATGCAGGCATATCCTCTACCCTTTTCTCTTTATACGTATAATAATTCTGGATTGAATGATGAAAAATTATAACATGGATTGCGTATGATAATGGCAGGTGAAGCAGAAGAAGAAGAGCAGCAATAAGTGGACTTGCTCCGTCTGCAACCAGAAGCAGTCTGTTCGAAAAGTGTTTGCCCAGGGCTATATGGCCAAGGATCTCCGCCAATTCGTCCAGTCCTTTAATTTGTCCCAGAAAGATCAAACCTTAGAACTAGAAGAAGGTAAAATATTATTTATGCGAATGCCAATATTTGGTTAATTAAATAATAATTTTAATTGTGTAGGAGGTAGGTTTGGGTCAAGAATTGAAAGTGAGATGCCGAACAAGAAACCCAAATTGAACACTAGCGGAGGCGGATCAGAATCACATACTGGAGAAGGTTTACGAAAAACTACTTCAGGTGGCAAGGAGTCGATGGCTTCTTCGCCAACAATGATCAAGGCTGCCTCAAAATGGAACAAATACATGACTCAAGATGACATGGAGCCAAAGACGACTTGCCCCAAGCCTGCTTCAAAATGGCTTGACTACATGACAACTGAAGATGACGACGAGCAGAGAACTCATCGGCCAACAATGGCAAAAGGTTCTTCAAAATGGAACAATAATTTGACTCAAGATGGCATGGAGCAAAGGAGTTGCCAGGAAAAATTGGACAAAGCTTCAAGCAAGACAGGCGGTAGTGGTGGTGGGGAGCAAAGGACTCAACGGCCAACAGTGGAGAAGAGTAGTGCTTCGAAATGGAATTATTACTTAACTCAAGAAGAAGAGGAGGAAGAAGAAGATTATTATACGAAGTTTGCAGATCATATGGATGTTTTGGAGACCATAATTCATGATGACCAGAGAGTAGAAGACGACATCCACCCTGAATTCATTTGAACCAGAGAGTATATGAAGACATCCGCCCTATAAGATGAAATCCACCGTAGAAGATGACATCCACCCTGATTTCATTTAAAGCATTTGTTTTACAACTATATATATAATGGCATATGGTTTATTGTATAATTTTCCAATCTACAGTTCAATTGTGCTTGAGGTGCTTGCTTTGATGACAATATATAATTTATTTTTCTGCAGTAACAATGAAAAAACAATTTCAACAATGAAAAATTATATGAAAAAAATGAAAAATTCTACCAAATCCACATCAAATCCTATAATAAGTCAATCAATTAAATAACAATAATGGTATGTATCAAGACAAAATTAAATCCCAAATAACAAAAATAATCCTAGAAAATTAGTGTAGATAGACACCCTGTAGTAAATAACAGCCGCACGCATATAAGCCTGACAAAAATTGGCTTGCAACTGCTCAGAATAAAGAAATGTATTTACCATAAGGATCATCAGGGAGCTTCATTCATTCAGTGTCAATGAGCCGAGCTTATCACCAACATCGGATCGTGCTGTAGCTTCTTGAAGTACAGCCATTGCCTCAGCCACCTTTGTCTTCAGAGCTTCAGGGGACTCAATAAGATGTAGCACCTCATTCTGGTCCATCTCCAGCAACATCCCAGTCACCTTTGATACATGAACAGGCTCAATACTCTCCACAAAGGGATAAAGCTGTTCACCCAGCATCTGTAGTTCAACAACAGTAAGTACAACACATTTGAATGATTAAGACGAAAGAGGAAGAAAAATAGTACATACCCTCGTACGATCGGCTGGGCTGGCAGATGCCAAAGCAGAAGTAAGAGTTGAAATTGGCACTGGCCGAGGTCGTGGGGTTTCTATAGGACTCACAGGCATCCCCGAAACATCAAAGGGCGCTGGCACCATTGAAACAACAGATGGGTTTATACCATTCCTTAAATTGCCCAGGTATCTACTCCCTTGATTGGAGTTATGCAGTAACTGAATTTGAGAAGTGGGCCAGAACCATTCATGTATTAGTAACATAATGAAAGAACAAGACGAATTTATATAAATATTTGAACCATTAGCATAACCTGTATGAAGAGGGAGGGATTGAAAAGAAATTATTAGTGCACCTGTGGCTGCTGCATCTGTTGAGTGTTTCCGCTTCTTCTCACACCCATCCGCTGACCAGGCTGCCCTTGCCTTTGAAGATGATATGGCATCATAAAATTTGTCCCACCAGGACGCATACCTGGAAAAAGTTGCTGCTGATAACCATAACCTGCAGCCTGAGGGGGCATTAAACCAGAAGTACCTTGACCAAAATAAAGATGCTGAGGACCAAGCCTAGGTGCCCCAGGATGATAGCCAGGAATTCCTGAAGAAAGAGGTGACATCCCACCAGGTGCTCGAATTTGAGCAAAATGTGCCTGAGAAAAGAACTATCTAGGTTGTATCTCTGGGCTAAAAAAATATAATGATATAAGAGTGACAAATGCCAACTTGTACTCATCAAAATTCACAAGATTTTGGTAAGTTTCCAATATAACAGCAAAATGCAGTCACAAAGATCACCTGCAGCTGGGCCTTCCTTTCCTCTTTACGTTGGGCCACAGCAACATAGAGAGGTTTTTGGCCAATCATCTTTCCATTCATTTCATTCAACTGGACAAAAAAGTCAGAAATAAATTATGCATTGATTAGAGAAACTAGGCAAGTGAAAGGTGCAAGGTTGGGATCCAAAGAAGTTTCTGAGTCTGCACAGTAGAAACTTACAGCTCTTGTAGCTTCCTCAGGCAAAGTAAAGGAAACAAATCCAGAGCCCTTGCTAACCCCATGGGAATCAAGCATGACCTGAAAGAATTATATTTGAGCAGAAATGCAATTTTTATATCAGCACTAGAAAATAGTAATAATGAAAAGATCAATCAAGCAATTAACAAAACTGAAAATAACAGATAGAAAAATTATACCTTGCATGATGTTATAGTTCCAAACTCAGAAAATAACTCGTTCAGTTTTTCATCATTAACGCTGTCATCCAGATTTTTCAAATACAAATTAGCACCTTTTAGTTTTTCGTATCTATTGATTCTTTCCTGCTCAAACTTAGCTTTCAACTCTGCCTCCCTTTCAGCTCTCTTTTGAGCTCTCCCAACATACCAAACCTTGTCACTGTTGGGGGTTCCATTCAACTGCTCCACTGCAGCAGCAGCTGCTTCTGGGCTCTGAAAGTTTACAAAACCAAAACATCTAGACAGTCCATTAGAATCCTTCATGACAACTGCACTGGTGATGGTACCATAACGGCTAAAAACTTTCACAAGGTCATCATCAGTTGTCGTTTCAGACAAATTGTTGACATAAACATTGGTGAACTTTGGTGAGGCATTTTTTTGAGCCCTTTCTTGGTGTCGAACAAAAAGGCCAACATAAACTTGTTTATCATTTAACAGCATGCCATTCAATCGTTTAATTGCATTTTGTGCAGCTTCCTCATTCTCATATTGGACGAATCCATATCCTTTTGATTGACCATTACTATCAACAGCTACTTTGCAAGAAAGGACATTCCCAAAGGCAGCAAAAGTGTCTTGCAATGCCTTGTTATCAATTGATGTATCCAGATTCTTGATGAAAACATTGGCAAATCCACTCTTCCGAATACTGGGATCTCGATGAGAATACATAATCCTGATTGGTTTCCCATTAATAGGAGTGAAGTTCAAAATCTCCTTGGCATTAGCAGCTGCATAAAAACCAGAAACAGGGTCAAGACTACACCTAACAAAGAACGAGCAAAAAGTATGTATAGGTATATCTGCTCCTTACATACTACCTTAATTTGATCGTCAACAGAACATACACAGAATTGGTTCCCACTTCTCTTACTAGAAAATTAGATTTTAGTGGCAATCTAATCAATCAACAGAAATAGTAAATCGACTTTTTCTACATCTTCTTACTACAATTTTTTCTTCCCTCACCGTTTTTTTATTAAGAAAACCAAATGAGAAAATGAAACATATAATTTTCAGTAACAATAATTCAGAGTGCACATAGTTATACTGAAGTGAAAATAGCCAAACAAACCCATAGTAGTCACCAGTTTCAAATCTGGCGCACAAACAGACAGACATACATGCAAAATTGTCTATAAACACCATAAATTCCAAATAAACAAACTTCAAGAATATCCAAACAAAGGATAACATATTGATTAGTAAGAATTTATTAAAAAGAATCACTCAACTTCTTTTCATAAAATAATCACATAAAAACAATAATGATCACACACTGATAGATTAAGAATTACTGATTGATTGATCGATCGATTGAATATGAATGAATAAATATATACCGTCTTGCGGATTGCTGTAATTAACATAGGCGTAACCGAGGGAAGATCGCTTGTTCTGATCACGACAAACCCTAACGGAAACAACCTGTGCCACCTGGCTAAACAGATCATATAATTGACTCTCATTCACGTTCTGTTCCAGATCCCCGACGTACAACGACACATTCCCAAACCCCACCGTAGCAATCGGCACCGTCGCTGTTGCTACTCCGGTCGCCGCCGTAACCGCCGCTGTCGTTACTCCGGTCGCCGCCATCTCGCTCTCTTAACAAACCAAAGAAAAAGAAACAGACTTAAATGATAGAGGATTAGGGCTTGTAGTAATTGGATATAAATAGAACGCGGAATTTTATTAATATATTTACGTTATTTTTGGTACTTTTATTTATCTTTTTAAAAAATTTATTTATTTTTTCTTGTGAAGAGAGAAAGAACAGAAGAGGGAAGGAGATGAAGAAGGAAAAAAGGGACGGGTGGCGAAGGTTTATATACGTGTGCTTTGTGTGAGTGAGCGTGAAAGTGATGCGAACCGTTGCGTTCGTTGTGTTTAGGAAAAACGTACGTGTGTGTAGTGACGTGGCATTCGACAAATGTGATTGTGGGGTCATATGGTGGTTTTCTCTCTTTTCGGCTGCGCTTTTTGGCCTTAAGAATCTGACACGTGTCTTGACCGGGCGCTTTCCTCGGTTATCTTAAACGTTTGTCAGTTTGGTATAAAATACGTTATTAATTATGATCTGTATTAATTTATTGAGTTGTCTACGGAATATAATCTTTTGAAATAATCTATTTGTTATGAATAATTATATTGATTCTAAGTACACATTTTTTTAATTTGCATAACATATTTATTTATACTTAATTGATGGTGTATTTATTTCATAATAGTCGTGAATTAATTATAATATTTTAATTGTAAATATATAAGAAAATTTTAAATTTTAAAAGTAATTTGAATATATAATACATTAAAGTCAGAATAAATAATTTACTTTATCACATATTTATTTTTCAAGTTGACTTTGCCTTGGTTTTACATTTCTTTTAGTTTGAATGAACCTTTGTTAGGATGCTTGCATAAAGTTATGGAGAAATGTGTACCGCATTTGATTTATAAATGAATGATTATAACAACCAAGAAGGCTTAGAATTTATATAAGAATAAGAGTGTAAAACCTAGCCCTACGTTAAGACAAAATAAATAAAATAAAACTCATTTTACAGCAAGACATATGTACTATTCTACAATTTTGTTTTCATAGCATAATGCATTCACATTTACAAACCAATTGTTTGTTTGTCCAACTATATAACTTCATCAGTTTTCTCACAAGGATGCATTAAGTAGCACTCCATAGAGCGCTTAAGATACAAGATAATATCTAACATCCCCTTTCAAGCTACATTGTCATGGATGACATTTAGCTTGTTTCTCAAATATTTGAATCTTTTTTCTGTCAAAGATTTTGTTAGTATGTCTGCAATTTGTTCCTGTGTAGACAAAATACTTAACCTCAAGATCTCCATTTGAAATCTGTTCTATGATGTAATGAATATCAATTTTTATGTGTTTGCTTCTCTGATGAAAAACTGGACTCGCTGCAAGTGAAGCTGCTTTTATGTTGTATAGAAAGTTACTAGTTTGGTCCTTAATTGTATCTTTAACTCTTGAATTAAGGAAATCATCCAAGCCAGCTATGCTTCTGTTTGTGCCAAGGCTCTATATTCCGACTCAGTGCTTGACATGGCCGTTGATCTTCGTTTTTTCAAGTTCCAAGACATAAGATTTCCACCAAAATACACTACATAACTTGTCATTGACTTTCTATCATCAAGATCCCCTGCCTAGCTTGCATCAGTAAACCCAACTAAGTCTAAAAACTTTTCTGGTTTGTAAAGCAATCCATAATTCAAAGACCCTTTTAGATATCTTAGTATTCTTTTGCAGACAATCTAAGTCTTTGTTTTGGATTTTCTAAGTATTGACTGAGTTTATTCACACTAAATGTGATTTCAAATCCAGTGATTGTTGCATATTGCATTGCACCAATTATGCTTCTATATAAAGTGTAATCTTTGAAGTCATTTCCATCTTCATTGGTCAACTTCACATTTGGGCTCATAGGTGACAGACTAGAGTTACATTGCAGCATCCTGGTATTCTTGAGTAAGTTAGTAAGATATTAGGTAACTTAAAAACATGTTTCTACTTTTTTTTTTTTTGACTTATATTCCTAGAAAATAGTTGAGAGATCCCATAATTTTCAAGGAGAAGCAACAACTCAGCCTCTCAATTATTGAATTCACCAAGTTTTCTTGATTTTCAATAACAAGTATGTCATCAACATACTCAACTAAGATTAGCATGCTTCCATTTTCTACAAATAGAAACATTGATGTGTCTGACTTTAGATTCTTAAAGCCCTACTACATTAATGTTGATATAAGTCTTTTATACCAGGCTCTTGGTGCCTGCTTCAAACTATAAATAGCTTTATGCAATTTGTACACAAGAGGAAACCTATTTTTCTCTTCAAACCCCTCAAGTTTGATCATATAGACTTCTTCTTCTAAGATTTCATTCAAGAAGACATTGTTTACATCAATTTATTTAATGTCCCATCCATGATAAAATGTCAAACTAAGCACAAATTTTATGGTTAAAGACTTGACAACTGAACTAAAAGTCTTAGTATAATCAATTCTTGAAGTTTGATGGTTGTCCTTGGCAACTAGTCTTGCCTTATACCTTGCCATTGTTTCATTTGCATTGTACTTCACTTTGAACACCCACCTGCTTCCTATAATTCTCATTTCTGACTTTGTAGGCATCAATGTCTAAGTTTGATTTTGTTTTAGGGTTGAAATTCTTCTTTCATGGCTTTCTTTTAGTTGAAGTCTTGAAGAGCTTCTTTTACTGACTCTAGAATTGATTCCATCTCTAAGAACTAACTCAAAGATAGGTAAACTTTAGGCTTATATATCCATGCCTTTGATCTTGTTACCATGGGGTGCACATTCTAATCATGTTGAACATGTTCTTCACTGTCTCTTTGAGTGTGGTTCTTGTGTTTTTGTATCTGAAGCAGTTGTATGGTTCTATGAATTGATTTGTCTGTATTGGTTTGGACTTTTTTTGTTTTGATCATTTTGGTTTATTGGATCTTGGTTGGTAGTTGCTGTCAGTGGGTCTCTACTTGCTTCTAAATTGAGATGATGAAGATGATGAAGATGCATATGTACTGACATAAATTGTTTATGGAAGTCTTGATTTGTGTTTCTGACATTGTCTCCACTTGGAATGAATTTTGAATCACTTATTTATGGAAATTTATTTTCATTAAAAACAACATGCCTAGACATATAAACCTTCCTTGAGCTATGTAAGCACTTGTATGATTTTTCATTTTCACAGTAACCAATAAAGACACATTTTGAGGTTGTTATTCAAATTTGTTTTGATTGAATAGTCTTAAGTGTGGAAAGCATGCACAACCAAACACTTTAAGAGATGCATAATCAAAAAGCTTATTGAATAACATTTGGAAGGGTGTTTTTGAATCAAGAATACCTGTTGACATTTTGTTGATCAGATAGATGGCTACATCAAAGGCAAACCACTACATCTTAAGAGGGAGGTTACTTTGAGCAAGTAAGGTCAATCTTGTCTCAATTAAGTGTCTATACTATCTATATATCTTTCCATTTTTGATGAGAGGTTTGAGGTCAAGTATGCCTAGAGGTTATGCCGTTTTCACTAAGATAACTATTCAAAGGTTTGAATTTACTTCTAAAGTCAGTTTGTAAAGTTACAAGTTTGATGTTTAGGAGTATCTCAGCTTTATCAATAAAATGAATGAGAGTTGTTTTAGTTTTAGACTTATTTTTCAAAGGAAAGGTCCAGGTGTATCTTAAGTAATCATCCACTATTGTTAAGTAGTATTTGTTTCCATTGACTGAATTCATAAGTGCAGGCACTCAAAAATCTGCATAAATGATTTCAAGTGGTTTTTGTGTATTGTTATCACTAGCTTCGAAGGTTATCTTGTGATTTTTTCTAAGTTGACAAGCTGTGCAGAAGGTAGAAGAATGATTTTTTTATTAATTTTTTGAAAATGACTACAAAATGAGATGACCTTTTTTACAACTTTATCACTAGGATATCTTAGTTTTTTTTTTTTTTTAATTTTTTTTAATGTAAAAGATCAAACACATTTGCATTCACATTTTTGACTCTATTAACTAACTCTAATACAATTCTAGATAGACAACTACTGTAAGTAAATAATGACTTTGGTGACCTTAACGACTTGAAGATGAAATTTCCCTTTACTACTACTAAACTCTCAGTCTTCACTTTGTTTCTAAGCAAGTAAAGACCATTTTTAGCCACTTCTTCCAATAGTGTTCTTTGCTTCTTATCCTTAACAAAGCACATGTCATCACAAAATTGAATAATTAGATTGTTATTTGTAATAACTTTAGAAATGGTTATCAAGTTTCTTGTGATTTTGGGTACCAACATAATATCTTTGAGTTTAAGAGGCTTATAGGTTTTTGGTTGAACATGTAAAAGATGGTGTCCAATGTATGTGATTTTCAAGCTTGTACCATTGCCAATAGTAAGAAAGTCATTACCTTTATACTCAGATTTGATGGAGAGGTTTCCTATGTCATTTGTGACATGGTTATCTAACTTCACCTTTTTCTTCATGAATTACAACATATGTTGATTTCTATCTAGTGTTGTTGTGGTCTTTCTCCTCATAATCAGAATTAAACCTATACCAGCATATGGAGGTTGAGTATCTATTTTTATTGCAGATTTGACAAGTCACCTTAGAAACTCCTCTGTCACCTGAGTTTCTACCTCTTCCTCTTCTTTGATTCATCCTGTCTCTGTTTTCAGAAAAGTTTGGTGCTCTTCTTTTATAATTTTTCTTGTTCCAATTGCCTCCATTGGTTTGAGATGAAACATTCACTTCTACATTTGTGTTTTATGAAGCTGTTGTGATTTTCAAGCTTGCTTTCAAAAGTTAGTAGCTGAGCATATGCATCTTCAAGAATTTAAATGTCTATTTTTGATGTAATGTTCACCACAACAACATCAAATTCCTATCCCAAACCAGCAAGAATGTACTCAATTAACTCTTCATCTGATACTGGTTTTTCAGCTATAGTTAGGGCATCAACAAGTTCCTTCATCTTGCTATAATAGTCTTTGATTCATTGAGACACCTTCTTGCTTGATTGGATTTGACTCTTGAGGTACAAGATTCTTGCATGTGATTGTGAAGAAAATATTTTTCCCATAACTTTCTACAACACTTTCAATGTAACACAATTGGTTTGTGTTGCCAAGATTGATTCACTCATTGTAAATAGAAGCCAACTCAGAAGGAGTTGGTCTTACTTTTTCCATTGAAGAAAAGCTTAATTTTCAGTCAAATTAAGGCTTGAATTTCAGTATTCACTATTGTTATGTGTTTGCTTGGAGTTGTTCTAGATTCATCAATGAACCCTTTAAGATTATTTCCTCTGATTGATTGTAATACTTGAGCCTTCCAAATTAGATAGTTTTATCTGCCAAGTTTGACAGGAACAACAAAGGTAAAGTTTGTAAGATGGCTTTGTGTTGCAGTTGGAAAGGTTGTTGCTATGCTGGAAGAAGAACTAAGTAATGCTGATGGGTTATCCATGGTCTTTTAAACCTGCTCTATTATCAAGTTCGAATGAACCTTTGCTAGGCTGCTTGCACAAAACTATGGAGAAGTGTGTACTATATTTGATTTATGAATGAATGATTACATTAGCCAAGAAGGCTTAGAATTTATATGAGAACAAGTAAAGATAAAATGAATAAAACAAAACTCATTTTACAGCACACATCTGTACTGTTCTGTAATTATGTTTTCATAGCAATGCACCTTACACAAGGATTGACATTTACAAACTAGTTGTCTGTTTGTCCAGCTATGCATCTTCATCAGCTTTCTTACAAGGATGCCTTGAGTAACACTCCACAAACTGCTTAAGATGCAAGATAATATATAACACTTTCATATCAAAAGACAAGAACATAAATACGACAATATAATTAATGATATTGTTTAAGCATGCATATTTTCTTAATTAATTAAAGGAATAATATGTAGTAATTAGCAATTATTTAATTAAATTATAGACCATCTACTTTACATTTCCAAAAGGAATGTACGAGCTAGGAATATTCTTATAATTATGGGTTTTAAGTTTAATGACAACTATTATTATTTTAATTATGTGATATTTTCACATATCTCCTCTAAAGTTGACAAAATCACTCATAGATACAAATATTTTCAAAATTAATAGATAGTAACCCTCAACAATAAAACTATTACATTTAATTGTAGTTAAATAACCTAAATAACAAAACTATATTTACTAAATATGAGTATTTTTTACATACCTCTCCTAAAATTTAGATAAACCATATATAAACTTATACTTTATAAAAATGAACAAAAAGTACCTTTAAAAAGTCTTTTTTTTTCTTTTGATTTTGACATTTAATTTCATTTCATTTGATAAAAATATATAAATTAAGTTCTGATTTTGATAGGATAATTATAGTAGTAGTATATGACAATTGTTCAATTTCAAGTACTAAAATTTTCATTTAATATTGTTAAATTACTGGTGTTAACAATCTAGGAAATCATTTGTGCACAAGAAGTAGGAATCAAACTTGACGAGTAACATATATGACATGAGGAAACAAAAAAATATGAATAAGCAGACCTGAAAATTAACTAAATCCTAATTATGTTTCAATAAAACAATATGTTAACAACCTAGACCTGATATAGCAAAGTTAATCGAGGGTAGCTTAATTTAATGGTCAAAGGATCAAAATTGAGTTTAATCCAACGAAATTATGGATTGAAAATGTTCCGAGATTTTGCATTCTACAGCCCTTTTTGTCACCTCTAATGATTGGGGGTCTTTGCTGTTGAAGTTGAACCATCGATATTCTGGTCCTCAAAATCGTGAACTGAGTTTGCAAATGATCAAGTGAAAGGAGACATAGACAAAGTTCGGGAAATTCAGTTTAGTTCATGATAAAACAAAAAAAGGTTGCAAGTAGTGAATAGAAATTCTGTCCTACCTGCTTGACATTATAGTCTCATCATCCATTATTCTTTTCTCATCAAATATGTTTCCTATTTAAGCATAGGTTTGGTAATTACCATAAAAAAATTTTAGGCCATTACAAGTTAATTTGTTAAAAATTAATTAAAAACTATATAATATGTTAAATGTTACTATACTATATTGAGTAAAAAAAATGTCCAGAGTAATATTTTCATTTTTTCTACTCAAAGGTTAAGTAAACTATTTTCAATTGTTTGAATATTGGCAAATTTACCTTTTCATGATACAACAATAATTTACTGACTGCATTATTACACCAAATAAAAAGAAAAAGAGAGAACAAAAAGGCACAAAATAGATAGACTCATTAATTATTTTTTTGGCTAAAAAGAAAATCTTCCAAAAGCAATCATATTAGTACCAAAAAAATAAGAAAACAACCAAGTCTTCTGAAAATTTTAGATGAGAACTATTACCCACTAAATGAGAACTATTACATAATCAAAAAAGAAATGAATGTATTTAAACTTAACCAAACTAATTTTTTACACAAGTATTATGTATCAAGATACGACTATTAATCATACTAATATAATTCTTTGTATTGCACAACAACGGTATACACCAAGATATATATACTAGAATAAAAAAAAATGCTTTGAAAAGTATTTTCATCATTAGGATTGATAAGACATTCCACTATTTTTTGTTATGGTTTGCAATAGGGATGATAATTTTATCCGCAAACTCGCTACTACCCGACCCTCATGGGACAAGTTTGTGACAAGTTTGGGAATACAAATTAAAATCTGTAGCAAAATTGGAACGAATATGAGTACGAATAGATGTCTATGGATATTCGCGACGGGTATCCGCGAATATATGATTTTCAAATGTTAATTTTTAAAAAATATCAAAATGTTGTCGTTTGGATATTTTGACAGAAATTTTCAAATTTTCTATGCACAAGGCACAATACAAACACACATTGTCAATTACATTTAATTTTTTTTTGTTAAATTTATGTATTTAATATTCTTTTTTATTAAGAATTAAATATTTATTGATTTTATAGTAAGTCTAAATTTGTTAATTTTCTTTTTGTTAAGAGTAGCATGTCAAATTAATATGTATATTGATGTCACAAAATAATATTCATCATCTTTATCAAATAAATTACATGTATATAATTGTCAATGATTAAAAGAGTTTAAAGTATATTTTTTATTTTATTTTTAAATTTACATAATTATTCTTAATATAGAAAAAAAGAGTGAGTCAAAACATCAAAATAATTTAATTAAGTTATATTTCAAATTAATTATATATGAATTTGTAAAATAATTATGTATTTTTTTATGGAATTATTGTTAACAATTTTATTTTTTATTGTATGTACTTGATATTTTATATGAGTAATGTATTTTGTTTTGAATTAATACAGAAAACCCTACTAAACACCCTCTAAAAATTCGTTAATATTCGTGCGGATTTGATAAATATTAAGTACCCGTTTAAGTAGATTTGGTAATAAAATATCAAATCTACTACGGGTTTGGTGCAAATTTAAGATTGAATTTTTTTAGCGGATGCGAATGCGGGTTTGGAGATATTCGTCCCAAACCCGATTCGCTATCTTCCCTAGTTTTGCAAAAAGTAATTGATAAGGGGTGACTTGTCTACTCAGTATGTAAACTACACAAATTTTTCATCATTGTGAATATAATTTAATAAAATATTTATTTATTAGAAAACTTATTACTTTCATAACAGAAAATAACCTGTAAGAAGTTTATAAAACATTTATTAATAAAGTATTTGTTAATAAAGCATTCATATGCATTTATCAAAAGAGCTCTAGTCAAGTAGTGTCACTTGCATTAACAATGAATTAAATCACAATCATATATTGTCAAATGTTTATCCCAGTGACCCGGCCAAAACATAACACATCATATCGTATTTGCACAGTGTATCAATACATAATTTCACAATGGAAAGTTACTTGTTTATCTTGGTAACCCAGTGAGAGTAGAACGTATCAACAACTAATGATATTTTTAGCCAAAATATTTTCTCTTGTTCGTTTTTCTAATCACGCAATTTCACATCGACTAATAGTTAAAATAAAAGTATTTAACATATCAATTGATCATAATCATTTATAACAATAAATATTTGCTGAATGTTTGACAAAGAAAAAATAATTTGTTAAAGGTTTTTATTTAAAAGCTTAAAGAAATTCTTAAATGATGTACTTACCTTAATCTAAAGCAAACAAAACTTATCCTTATTAATCAACTATTAATTAGCTATGATATAGGCATGCCCTATGATTATGAAAGAAACAAACTTATTAACTTTATAAATTAATACCTCTTTCTTAAACAAATTCCAAACTTAGATCTTATTAAAACTCTACATATTTAATTGAATTCCGTCTAACATTAGAGATATCTAGTAATCCTTAAAAAATTGTAATATTATTTTAAATTATTAGAACTAGCACATGTTCTATCCTTTCTTTTCTACTCTTCTCCTTTATTGTCTCTTCACTTAGTTGTGTGCTTTTGTCACGTCCTGACCTTAGGTCGCGCCCTGACCTTGGGGTTCATCTGTGATAATCGCCACAAGCCCTCCTAATGCATCTTTTATATCCGTAATGTATTAAAAGAGACTGTAAGGCTTACTTGTAAATCTTAAAATCCTGAAAATAATTTATATACAAAATTCTCATATATGAGATCATCAATAACAAAAAATTGATCTCCGTGATCATTTCATCCATAACATGCTTGGTTTTATATATATCAATTCAGAAATCATTTACTTAGGGGTTAAACAAAATAATAAATTCTTATTTAGTTACAATACTTTACATATATCACAGAAAATACATATCCAGTAGACTCAAGTTACAAATGTGAGTCAAGAGTTGAAAAACCTACCAAGAGCATCATAAGCTATCTACTACTATTACAAACCCAGCGAGCACTAACGCTCTTAACCTGAAAGCTGTAATTATGAGGAGTGAGTATACAGCTATATTCAATGAGTAAATACACACACATACACACACACACACACACACACACACACACACACATACACACATATATATACACATGCACATGCATTTCAAAATTCTCAGATATTGGGATTTCATTAATATCATGCTCAAAAATACATATATACATTTTCATTTACAACAAATGAATGTAAAACATGCTATAGGTCTGCATTTAATTTAAACCACTAAAACGAACTAGCTATACTTTCTCGATCGTTACCTTGGCCATGGTAACGTCAAATTCCATCAGTGAACCTTTTCATGCATAAAAATCATATGTAATGAATACTTATAAAACAAAAGACTATTTCTCAAGCATTGTAAAATCATTTATTTTATATAAAGTATGCCTTTATAAAATTAACCGCTTATCTCACTGATGTTGGCCCTGAGTAGTCATTTAGTGATAAAGTGACCGTCCTCGTCATATCCATCAAATTCATGAGATCCCTATCAAGCTGTCAAGACTTTTCATAGGATCTCTATAATAGCATGTCACGCCCCGACCCTGGGGACCTCCTGTGATAATCGCCACAAACCCTCATGATACACATTCTATATCTAGAATGTACTAAAAAAACCTGTAAGGCTGTCAAATCATTTACTCAACACTTGATAATAGTTTATAATTTGAATTCCCATCCATGGATTATCAATATCAAAGAATTGATCTCTATTATCAATTCATCCACAACATGTATAATTACTATAAAAATATCAAATTGAAATATTTCACATGGGTTGAACAAAATAATAGGTTATTACATAATTATCAGAATTTAAATTCTTCTCAATTTCCAATCATCAAACAAATCCCCAAGAAATTCAAAGCTCAGAAAAAAAAATTTACATATCCAGAAAACACATATCCAGTAGACCAAATACATAACTGTGAGTCAAGGAAGACAGATTTACCCAGTGCATCGAGTGCACTCAACTGTCACTACCAGTCCAGCGAGGACTAAAGCTCCTAGCCTGAAAGCTGAAACGGTGAGGGGTGAGTATAAAACTATACTCAGTGAGTGAACGCATACATACATAGATATACATACATGCACACATATTTCTAAATCATGATATTGTGATTTATTCTTTGTATATGCTCAAATACATATTTACTTCCACTTCATATTCAACAAATAATTGAAAATAATGTGGAAATGACCTGCATTCACTTAAATTAGCTAAATCGGGCTGACCATATTATTTCGACTATTACTCTGGCTATGATAACGTCGAAATCCATCAATGAACTTGTTATGCATAAAAATTATATGCAATGCATTTTTGAAAAATAGAAACCATTGCATAAGCATTTTAAAATCATTTAATTTATATAATACATGCATTTATAAATCAAGCCCGTCCCACTGATGTTGGCCCGAGTAGTCATTTAGTGATAAAGTGACTGTTCTTGTCATATCTATAAAGTCCATGATATCCCTATCAAGTCACCAAGACTTCTCATAGAGTCTCTATATAACCTCGCATTTGCTAGCAGCTCACAGTAGGCTTACCATAGCTTATCCTCCTTTATACAGCCCCACTACGGCACTAATAACCTACATGGCCTCTTATAGGTTCGTTCATAGGTTATAACCTTGTATATACAGTAAATAAACTAGCTCACTGGCCATATATCAATAACCGACCTTAACAGCCTTACATCACTAATATACATGCATTTAAAAACATTTCGATTTCGATCAAGATTTTAATTCATTTATATCAAACTCAGCCTTCCTGGCCATTTCATTCCTAAACATAGATTATAAAATCTATAAATCAATTCTGGCCTTCTAGCCATTTTAGTATGCATATCTACAATTTTATCAAATAGCAGACCATATAAAATCATGCATCCCAATATCAAAATGAAGTATAAAACAACAGTAACCATTTCATTTTAAACATACATAACACACATACGTACATATAGATATCACAGGCAATTTATTCACTACTTATGTATGTATAAATTCACTCACAACTTTGGGGAGGGTATCCACTCCCACTACGTTTCCTCACACTCAATTGGTCCTTCACGCAAGTTCTCGAAACCTATTACAATACATGTATATTTAATCAATTCTACGATTCTGATATACCTTAAACACAATGCATTTAATGCATGTTTTGTGGAAAATGTATCTAAATGTTCGTAGTTGACACATACACCTTACGAGGCTTACTAATCAATGCTATTTAACCAATTTCCAACAATTGAAATTCCATGACCATTTTATTCATATTTCATATCTTCGTTTATAATGAAATGTATTCATATATTCCAAATGCTTTTCCAACACATATACAATCATTACATACTTCATATTATCTCAATTAATCACATAAAACTTGATTTCTTACGTAAATAAATGTGTGTCCTTTGGGTGAACAGTAACCTAAAGTTTCCACATGTTCAATCTCATAAACATTGCACTTGAAATAGATTAATAGGCTTACCTTTAGCCTGTAGAGGTGTGTAGGAATCTCATATTATCATTTGAACGCAAATTCCCAATTCGGTTTCAACACCTTAATTTTCGTTCTTGCTGAATCTTGCGTGTTCTAGCCCACATTTGGTATCACATCATAAATGAGAAGGTCGTGAATCACTTGATGAGCAAATTTTGACAAAAACTTAAGAGATTGGACTTGATTTTTGAGAAATTAGTAAGAGAGAGTAAGTGGGAGAAAATGGGTTTAGAGAGAGAAGAAGAATACGTAAAAGAAGAAAACATTGGATTTGGCTTCCCCCCTTAGGTATTTATAAAAATAGACAAAATGATAGATTTGCCTGTCAAATTTTACCCAGATTAGCGCCAAGTATCGATACTTTTAACCCAAGTATTGATCTATTTTGTAAAGGTATCGATACTTTTGAACTTATGTATCGATACTTTCCCCTAACATTGATTCTGAAATTTCCTTTAACCCCGAGTATCGATATAATTGTCTCCATGTATCGATCTCCATTTTTCCCATGTATAGATAATTTTGATGAAGGTATCGATCTGTTTACCTCATAATTATTTTTCAACTCTGTTTTGCCATGGATTATTACCTTCTGGTTCTTCTTGTAATTATTTTTAAACTCTCTATTTCCAAATGTATCGATACTTTTAAGGAAGGTATTGATCTGATTAGTTTATAATTTCTTCCTAAGCTACTGACTTGGAAGGTTTTGATACCTTTCATCGAAGGTATCAGTCCCATTCATCTAGTATCGACCTGTATTCTTCATGTATCGATACTCTTAGCCTCAGGAATCGATATTCTCTATCCAATTATCCATTTTATCACAAAAGTTCATTATAAAATTTTTCTTGGGGGCTCCATCCCCCCGACTCCTGCAAGAAAGCTGCCCCTTAACCTCGCTCACTAACCGGCTAGCGAGATCGCTGAATACGTTATCATAGGACATTATGCGAAAATCCTGTATATTTCAATTTCAACTTATTTGATTCATTTAATTCATCTTCCATGAGTTAACTTCAATCACCTAAGCCTCGAGTGCGTGTCAACTTACTATTTCCATGCATGTGTGAATGGATATGTCATACAAATGACTACTTTATCTTTATATTCAAAAAACAAAATTTAACACAGTACATACGTGCTTGGCATATAGTTTGCTTACCATGACTTTTCTCCCTTATATCAACCCCACTGCGGCTCCACTTATCTATGCGGCCTTTCATAGGTTCGTCCATAGGCCACCTCCCTGTATATACAATAAAAACACAAGCCTATTAGCCATACATTAGGCCTATTGGCTCTGATTCAATAACCTGCCCACTTGCCACATCACCAATACATGCATAAGAACAAATCGTTTCATTTTCAAATAATAATTATAAATCACATAAACAATTCAAATTCGACCTCCCCGACCATTTCAGTGTGTATATCAATTTGATTTTTTTAAATAGCAGACTAAATCAAACAGTTATCCTAATATTGTGTAAAACATCCATAAAACACATGTTTAACACATAACAATACATATACGTATATCATACACATATTTACATAATTCATACATGTGTAAATTTACTTACAACAAAAGGGAGGGTAATCACTCCGTCTACATGTCTTCGTGTCTACTCGGTACTTCGCTCGGGTTCTCGAAACCTCGTATCACACATGTATATATTTACAAATTCCAAGATTTCAATTCGTTTAATAAATATACAATAGATGCAATTGCATGAAAAATATTTCTAAATTTTCTTAGTTGACATGTTACTTCACGAGGCTTAACTAACTATGTCATTTATCTGATTTTCAACAATGAAACCCTATGGCCATTAATATTCCAAATTTGTATTTTCGTTTTACACGAAATGTATACATTTATAATTTCGCATTTATGTCTAAAACAGATTATATTCATTCCAATAATCATTCAACACATATATCATCACTATATACTTCCAATTATACCATATCATCACACAAAACTAGATTTCCTATGCAATTTCAAAGTAAATTCTCAGGTAAACAATAACCTTAGATTTCAACATGTTTAAATCTCCAAAATCGTACATCAAATGGGTTAATGGAGTTACCAAGAACTTGTAGAAGTCCTTAAAAATCTTGATTCACATTTTATACGCAAAATTGCCAAATTTTGTCAAAACCCAAATTTTCTTTCATGTTCTTTCTTGCTCTTTTTAGTCCAAAAGTGGCACTAAATTGTAGAAGAGAAGATGGCTAGTCACTAAGTAAGCAAGATTTGACCGAAAACTTAAATGATTTGCTTGATTTTGAGGAAATTCGAGAGAGAGAGAGAGAGAGAGAGAGAGAGAGAGAGAGAGAGAGAGAGAGAGAGAGAGAGAGAGAGAGAGAGAGAGAGAAGAGAATAGACGAATAAGAAACCTACAAATGATTTTCCTCTTATAGGTATTTATATAAATGAGTGAAAGGATAGAGTTGCCCTTTGAAAGCTTTGAAATTTAGTAATTACCCTTTGAAAACTAGCCCAAATTTGTGTTCTGTCGACCCAAAAGGTCGACATTTTAAGCTAAAATGTCGATATTTTCTTCTCAAGTATTGACACTTTTAGTGATAGTGTTGACACTTTCTACTAAAGTGTCAATACTTCCTTAAAAATCTTATTCTGAAAATTTCCTTAGCCCGAATGTCGATACTTCCCTCATGTGTCGACCTCTTCAACCAAAAGTGTTGACACTTATTCTTCAAGTGTCGATCTCTTTGCCCAGTATTACCCTCATGCAAAGTGTCGACACTTCCCATGAAAGTGTCGATCCCTTCACCCCGTGTCGATCCATTTTCTTTAAAAGGGTTCACATTTTCTTCAAGTGTCGACTTCTTCAACAGGTATCGACCTGTTTCCCTTATAGTGTCAACACTTTTAACTAAATCATAATTTCAAATTCATTGTATTCATATTATTAAACTCGAATTAAATTTTCTTAATCCTCAATAATGTGTCAATTAATCATGTACAATACATGTGTGAGAATGAAAGTCATACAATGTTTATTTTATCCCTATGTTCGGATAACATAGTTTAACAGCTTTTGACTTGTTTTTATAATAAATGTCCCAAAGGAATGAAGAAAGATCTTATTTATATTTATATGAGGTCGGGCCTCCTATGATACTATATTAAATTGTTACCAATCTAAAATTTTAAATTTTAAAGTAAGAGTTTATCACTTATATAGAAATCCAAAACATATTAAGTAAGAGCAAATTATTTAATTACAAATATTAAAAACTATGTTGTATGTAAACCATTGTGTTAATTTTTTTTTCATGTTATTTAGGTTAATTTGAGGATTTTTATGTTGTTTTTTTAGAAGACTATTTATGTTCTTCTTTCTAAACTAGATATATTTTTCTCCCTTTTTTTTTAATCCTTTAATGAATTAGTGCTGATCAATTCTAAATTTTCGAGATAAATTATCATAAACAAATGCGGCAATTAATTGGTGTCTACAACCTCAGGTAGATCTCTTTGATTATAAATTGATGTAATTTCAAAGCTTTATATCATGAAATTTGTCTTGTGTTTCCTTAATTAATAATATTTTAATTTGCCTATTTTTCGAAATAAAATAGAATTAAGTACATATTCCTATTATTTGTGGCATTAATAATTTTTCTATAGATTTTACTCCGTTAGCTCGTGCATTCGAATAGTAACAAACATCACAAATATAAAAATCAGCAAAATAATTCAATTCAAAAATATCAAAAACTAGTTACATATATCCATCACCATCACCTACGATAGGGATGTCTCTTAAAATTGAAGTGTAATTTCAATATCCCTCTTTCAAACGTGCACTTGAATC
>JAXCLQ010000002.1:13051956-13072461 GCA_035584115.1 Cedrela odorata
TTACAATAATTGTAATATATTTACATAATAAATATATTATATTTGAAAATATTTTCTTTTTAAAAAAATTATAGTATATAAATTTTATTTTGTGAAATATTAATTAAGTTATAAAATGAAAAATTAAAAATTAAAATAATATATATATATATATAAAATATGAGTACTATAAATTTAGGGTAAGAGAATTTAAAGTTTAAAAATTATATACTATAACACGAAAACTGTATTAGGTAATTGAAGCATACTTTTCTCTAAAATTGAATCCATTAATAAATCTAATCAATTAAAGAAAAGTTATTTTCAAAATTTTTCGACCAGATTTCCCGCCAAGTCACTGAACTCGCCGCCCAAATCACCCACGATTTCAAGTCTGTTTCTACGCCTCCGGTCGTCGTGGGTGTCGCCACCGGTGCGTTTCTGTTCTTAGCTGACTTGGTCCGGCTAATTCACCTTCCCATCGCCGTTGATTTCATTCGCGCTGAATCTTACGGCTCTGAGACTCTCTCCAATGGAGACCCTGTTGTTTCCCTTGATTTGAAACTTGATGTTAAGGGCAAGCACGTAATCCTGGTATTTATATGAACCCTACTCTGTTTTTACTTCCATTTTAAGATATTGTTTATATGGTCATTACAGTAAACCAAATCAATAAAGAGTTTCAAAATTGGTAGTTTACTCATTTTTTTAACCAGAAGATTAGTTGTATGGTATATTTCTCAGAGAATTTTGGTATTACTGGCTGAAAGCGATCATATTATGTGGAAAGCAATAGCAGAATATGTATATGCTTATCTAAATTACTTTTGTTTTTAAAAGGGTTCTTTGGAATATTTGTTCTTCGACACATGGAAGCGCATACACAATTAAATTATTTTCTTAGTAAAATTGAAAGAGAAACGCCTCTCTCTTCTTTTTGTTTAGGTTTTCGTTACATGTAGGATTTTATTTTTGAAGTTTCTGGTGATGATATTTTGGACTTTATACACTTTCTTATTGTCTGGTCTCGGGTTGAAGACATTGTTGATACAGGAAACGCATTATCCTCTCTCTTCTTTTTGTTTAGGTTTTCGTTACATGTAAGATTTTATTTTTGAAGTTTCTGCTGACGATATTTTGGACTTTATACACCTTCTTATTCTCTTGTCTCAGGTTGAAGACATTGTAGATACAGGAAACTCATTATCCGCTCTCTTTTCACACTTGGAATCCAAAGGGGCAACCTCTGTGTCAATCTGTGCTTTCCTTGATAAACCATCACGGCGAAAGGTGCAGTTGGATCTAGTGGGTGAAGGAAAGTTCTACCGGGGGTTTCAGGTAAGACTCTGTGTGTGCTTGTGTATACGAGCATGTATTGTGTTGGCATGTATGCGGCTGTGCATATGTTGAGAGAGATATGTCATCTGGTCTCCATCTCCCACTGGATAAGAATGGGTTGAGGAACCTCTACCAACCCTTATGCCGCATTCTTTTACAAATAATTATCTTGAAGTCTTAGGAACTTTTTTGATGGCTTATTCTAATTACCATGGAGAAACTATAACAAAGGACACATGGAAGTCAATAATGTGCTCATACGTGGCGATTAGCACATGCTGTTGGAGTAGATTCCTCCAATTTGGGTATGAATAGATCTCTATTCACAATGATCAGAAAATTTATTAGGTTATTGATACCCTGGCACTGGAATGCTGCTGTAATGTTAGCTTTTAAGATAAATATCCTACATGCCTCTTAGCACATTATTTTGCTGGAAGATTGAAATAATAATGTTTTAGTTGTAACAATCCTTGATAAACTGTTTATATGTTCCCACAAAGCAATGAAGTATATGTGTGGAATCTTTTGTGTTGTTACTCTGATATAAAAGTCGAAAATAAGAAAATAATCCACATGTGGTTATAGATTTAGAAGCTGAATGTGGTTATAGATTTTGATGCTATTCAGCTTCTAAACCAATACTCATGCTTGTTATTTTGTACCGTCAACTTGTTGCAGCACCTAGTACAGTTATGGATTATATGGATTAGTCTTTTTTTATACTTTGGGCTGCCGAGTTATGTTATTTTAGTTTCACTCCAACTATCATCATTACATCTCATTTATCATTGTAGTTCATGGTCATGACTGGTAACAACACAATTTGCATATGAATATGAATATGATTGCTTTGGTTTCTTTATGCAGTGTCCAGACTATTTTGTTGTTGGATATGGAATGGACTTTGCTGAACTATACAGGAACCTGCCTTATATTGGTGTGTTAAAGCCTGAATGCTACAAGTAAGTTCATCTGTTGCTGGTTTTGGGACAGGTCAATAAGCTATTCAACAAAATTTGACTCTTAGAAATGTCTATAAATTATTTCCATATTCATATTCTTTCACTTACAAGACCTATGATTGATAAATTATTACTATTGGAATCTTAAAGAACTCCATCTTTTCTCCCTAGAGAGCCATCAAAAGCTCCTTTCATGTTGGAATTTAGTGTGAAATATTTGCAAAAACGAACCTGTTCTGATTAGTTGTAATTAACATGTCATTATCCTTTTTTGGTTATACGCTTAGACAAGCATTGAAAGCAGTATTTTCACAATGTGATAAAAAGTTGTATATCTGAATTGTTTCTGGCCAACATTTGGTAGCACGTTACTAGTAGCTTTATCAAATTGAAGCCTTAATACATGATATGTTTTCTTTTGCTTAATCTCAAAAACAACCAAGGAAATAATAATATCCAGAACCGCAATTTCTGAAGTATAAACCATTATTTGTCAACATGGTAATACAATGCTCCCAAACCCTTGGCATTCAACAATTGTTGCTTTCAATGATTGTATTGTTACATGCTAGGTTGCAAAATGTTATATATTCTTGCTTCTTAATAATACATTTATCAATTTTTTTTTTTTTGATAAATATTTTTGTTTGTAATTCTAAATTTTTAGCTGCAATTTAAGTTATGAATTATATTAATTTTTCATTGTAATTTTGAACTTAATAAATTATATCTGAAAAAATTAAAAATTATAACACAAAAACTTAATAGATTATATCTGAAAAAATTAAAAATTATAACACAAAAAGTTGAAAAGCAGAGTTGGAAATTATAACAAAAAAGAAAAAAATTAAGAGATAAAGATGAATCGTGTATAAGGATGCACTTTAATCCAACCCCTACCCTACCCTACCCTACCCTATAATTGAATATTTTATATGGTAGTTATTTTGAGGTCATAACAAGCATATTTGAATGAAAAATGTCCTTATAACTTGTTGTTTGGTATTTTTCTTTCACTAAAATAATATAAATTAATAATGATATTTTATATAAACTGAAATTTGTGAACTCAAAACACAAAAATTGTGATTGATTTAAGTTTTAGTTTTTGAAATAAATAGATTTAAAAATTGATTACCAAAGGTTTTGAAATTAATATATTGATTTTTGATGATTTGGATAAATTATTGAAGAAGAAAATTGATAGTTTTTAAGTTTTTGAATATGCAATTACACTAAATTAATTCGATAAAATTTATTGAGATGATTTAGTGTAATTTTATAATGTTTTGACAAAATATGTATTTTAAAAAAAAATTTATAAATAGACTTAATTGAACTTTCTCTTTGTGGAGAAGATTCTTGAAAAGAAAAAAAAAAAAGGAACAATTAGGGATAAAATCATTAAAAAAGATATGTTTTGGCTACAAATAAAAAAAATTGAAATGAACTATTATTAGTTTTGTACCTTAAAATTGAGGCCAAAAAAGAAAAAAACTTAAAATTGGTAAGAAAAAAAAAAAAAAAAAAAACCCTAAAAACAGCATACACCTGGCAGGCGCCAAAGAGTAATAACAGCATATACAAACAATCACGCAGCAAAACGAAGAATCAGAAACAGCTTAAGCCATGAATAGAATCAGCAAATCGCTACTCAATCTTTCAAAAATTCTTTCTTCAACAAAACCAATCAATTATCGTCCAGTATTAAGGCCTCTGTCAACCACAGCCGCCAACAAAACCACCTCCCCACCTGAAAAAAACCAACAAAAAGTTCCATCCAAACCCAGAAAAGACTCCATTCTTGAAAACTTCAGGCTCAGAAAGCTCAAAGGCTCTGAAAAAACCAACCCAGAAAATAAACATTCACCAGAACCATCAAACTCTACTGTTGAGAATAAAATTGGTTTGAATGGTGAAAAGAGTTGTGAGGCTACAGAAGTTGTGTCAAGTTTTCAAGAGCTAGGGTTGAGAGAGGAAGTGATAAAGGCTGTCGAGAAGATGGGCGTTTTTGTTCCTAGTGAGATTCAGTGTATTGGGATCCCTGCTGTTTTGGATGGCAAGTCCATGGTTTTGAGTTCTGGTTCTGGCTCTGGTAGGACTTTGGCTTACTTATTGCCTCTGGTTCAGGTACTACATTTTTGTAGATATTTTTTGGTTCTTTTGATGGCTGTGTATCAAATCTTTCAAATTTTGTCTTACATTAAGTTTTGAATTGTGGGTGTTGTGAAAGTTTGGAACTTGATGCTTTTGGTTGCTATTGCTTGAATGCGAGCTTATATCGGCCCTTAGTAAGCTCCTATGATAAAATAATTTCTATATAATTAAATGTTAAGTAGCTAGAATTATGTGATATAATTAAGAGATCCTGCTAGAAATTTAATTTGTCTTTCATAATTATAATACGACGTTGCTCCATTTTTTGCTGCTGGATACTTGATTATTTTTTAGAACTTTTAATTGATTATTTTGCTGCAAATTTCAAGCATGCTGACCTCTTCCGAGAACTGTTAATTTATTATGCAGATCTTTCTATATTATTATTGAAATTCATATGTAGAGTTTTATTTTTATTATTTTATCTTTTCTCTATTCTTTCTAGCTTTAAAATAATTTACTTTTTATTATGGGTCCTGTTATTGATTATAATAAAGGAGTGGTGGTATTACAAAATTAATTACGTTGGGGAGTCATTATCCCAATGAGATGAGGAAGAACATTTAAAATTGGTTAGTATTATGCAGATGCTGAAAAGGGAAGAGGCATTGCTCAGTATGAAGCCGAAGCATCCTCGAGCTGTTGTGTTTTGCAGCACAGAGGAATCAGCTGACCAGGTACCTTGTGCTCTTCTCTCTTCTTGTGCTTTTTAGAGAATTAATTTTATACAGACTCTGAAGAGTTTGTTTCGGAAAATCATCTTTGGATGGACTTTGCAGGGTTTTCATATGGCAAAGTTTATCAGCCATTATGCTCGATTGAATGCTTCAATGGAAAGTAGCGGTGACAGCTCAAAAGCCCTGGAGGATGTCTCAAATGCCCCAATTGGCATGCTGGTAGGGTCCCCCAGTGAGGTTCTTGAACACATAGAGGGCGGAAATGTATTTTGTAATGACATCAAATATGTGGTAAGTAACTAACATGGTAATTTGTTTCACTAATCTTATTTTTCTGTAATTTTGAGAAACTGCAGTTTATTTACAACAAAGATCTTTTGATAGGTACTGGATAATGCCGACACATTGTTTGATCATGGGTTTGGTCCTGAAATTAGCAAGATTTTGAACCCATTGAAGGCAAATAGCCAAGGATTTCAAATTATCTTGGTTACAGCTGGAGTTGCAGAGGTAAGAACATGCAGTGACTCTCTGCTGAGTTATGAAAATGATGAAACTATTGCTTCCTTGCAAAAGTTTAAACATTATATTAAACAGTCAAACTATGCTCCTATTTCTGAACCTTGTTTACAATTTTAGATACTGGGCGAACAGTTTTCTTCCCATATGGAGCGTCTTGAGCGGGATAATGCTGGAAAAGTGACTGCAATGTTGCTTGAGATGGACCAAACAGAGGTATTTGATCTGATTGAATCACCAGGTGCCCTGAAGAAAAAGATGGCTGAGGCTATGGATTCCCTTCATTTATCTGCATCAAAATCTTGAAGTTGCAGATCAGTTTGGTTCTATTCATAAAAAGAATATCGGAAAGTATCTGTGGACTGAATGCATTCTTCTATTTGTTAAAGTTTTTAGAGGTTTCTTTGGGCAGGGCAGTAACTGGCAACTTGGTGCTTGACCACTAAAATACTTTTAGGTTTCTGACTTGGTGTTGAGGGTGGACACATTTTCTGATAGAGGTTGGGATGCTAAAATAATGTTCCATGCATGACATAATCAATTAATTTGTAGATAAAACGTGAAATTTGTTACGTTTCAAGTTTCAAGTTGCGATGGCGTTCATTGTAGTTGTATATATTTTGATTAGTTGTATTGAATATTTCTGTTTACTGTGGATTGTTATTTACCAATGACAAGTCTTGGGTTTCAGGATTTGATGTGGTTTCTTGAAACCGTCAGTTTTCGTTTACGTAGGAAATAATGGTACCTTTACAAATTATCATCATAATCAAATTGGAGAATTCTGAACTGATTGGCAGATCACAAGTCTTGAGCAGGGGTGGCAGGGGGTGGCAGTGATAATTTTTGATCCGATATGTTATATTGAATAAAACTTGGCATGAAAGTTGAGTTAGATAATATAAAATAATATAATTATTAAATGGGTAATAAAATAAAATTATGTTGAGTTTGAGTTTAAAGTTCTTGAGATGAATTATTTTTTTTATATATTTTTTATAATTTTAAAAAATAATTATATTTATTATATTTAAAATATATTTAATTATATTTAAAATGAAATTAATTAATTTTTGAGTAGATAGTAGAATATATATTATAAAAATATATTAAAATATAAAAAAAAATTAAACTAATGATACAATTACAACTCATTTAACCATTTAATAATCGTACGATATTAGAATTCTTAATTTTATTAAATGAGTCAGACTTGAGTTAACCTTTACTTGATACAAAATGAATATAATATGATATAAGAATATGAATCGCTACCCTTAATCTTTTGTTAAAATTAAATTACTAGTTATTAAATATAAGTTAGCGAGTATTTTGTTACTTAATAAAATTATGTTATTGTGTTTTTTAAATTAAGTAAAATTACAAGAATTACAAATATTTTGTTACTTGAATAAGTTGTCATAAATCAAAGACAAAAGTTACGATATCAACCTATACCTACAAATAGAGATTTATCTTCCTTATTTTGAAGTGAGAATCCTTGTCCTTGTTTGTCAATATTAAATAAAAAATATTCATACAAAATATTAACAAAATCAAATAAAAACTAATAAATTAACACCTATAAATAAATTATTTATTTTAATTTATATTCAAACATTAAAAAATTAACGTGTTAATAAATTATAATCTCAATTCTTAATAAAAATGACAAAAAACTAAATTAAATAAAATCTTTAGAGTTTTATTAAATATTGTGTTAATTTTTGTAGAAAAATATAAAATCTTTTTATTAATTTTGTGGAAAAAAATACTTTGTTTGGTAGATAAGAAAATATAATCTTGGAAGTTATTTTTTTTCCTTTGTTAACTTGTATTAATCTACTAAAAATTTTAACTCAATGATTATAATTGGTTAATTTAATATAAACTAATTATTATATTTTTATTTTGATAATTTTTTAGTGGATAAAAAAATAAAACTAATATATATATATATAATTAGATTTATTTTTAAATTTAAATATTTTATAATATTAAAAAAGAGAAGCGGGAAGAGGATCGGGGATGGTCCCACTTTGAAAGTAGGGATGGGAATCTATTCCCTTCCCCGCTCGTTTTTCAAATTCGAAGATGATTTCGTGCTTGATCCCCGCAAAATTTTTTGTCATCCCTAACTACAAGAACATATACCAATTAGGTATATAATTTTCTTTTTTTGATTGGTCAACGAATATTTGCTTGTGTGCTAAAAAACAACTTTCAATATTTCAATTTACAAGTCCAAAATATGGACCTTGATAATTTTTCTATCACTAAAACCAAAAGTCTATACGAAGTATTATTTTTTGAGTTTAATAAAATCAATGTCCCATTTCATTAAAGTAACAATTATATATATATATATATATATTTACATTAATTTTCAATGTCTGATATAACAAACAAAGTTTTAATAACAATTACACAATACAATTTTAGAAAGCATTAACCTCACTTGATTGGTGATGTCCATTTTGCAATTGCTTAAACAAACAAATATGTACGTTATTGATGTCTCTAACTTAAAACTGTGTGTGTTTTGTTATTATTATGTGAATTTGCCATTTACATCTATCCTCCACATATATAGCCTAAAAAAAAATCTTTTGTGGACCTATAAATTTTGAATTTTTTCTTCATGGCCATGATACTAAGCTCTTTATGTAATTATCGCTTGTTATCGTACCACTTCCCAACAACAGTTTCAGTAGTACTAGCAGTTGAGAATACATTAGTCGGTGTGATGAACGATGATAGAATTGGAGGCAAACACTGTAATGAGTTTGATGAACATGAAACGTTTTCTTGGTATGCAAATGAACTTTTATATCTTGGATTAGCTTGTGATTCCCTATCGCATGAACAAAAGTTCTCAGTCTCATAAATTAGATCTTTGTAACAATCCCTTTGACATTTTCATTAGGAATATCGCTTGCCTCATAAATCTTGTGATTGGGAATGTCATTAATGTTGGAGTTGGTGCTTTAATACCAATTTTGTATGAATTATTGATTATTTATATAAGTTTATACATTTTCGAGATCATTCTTTTATACTTATATGGTACTTAAGTTTGTCTTTTATATTACATATTAGTAATTTGAATTTGTTCAAATTGATGAATGTAATTGACAAAAACTCAAAAATATTTATTCTAGTAAATATAGGTAATAAAGAGTTGTTATATTGAGACAACTTCACTATATAGTAGATGAGCAAAAAGATTCATGACTATTAGTTTACTAACATAGGTTGGTTAATAAATAGGATAGACTAACACATGTAATGTAGTTTGATAGATTCAGATAGTTCACTCAATGAACTATAAGCTTGGGGAAGCTGATACATATATATGAGTGCTCATGATACATATATATGAGTGCTCATTGGAGAATAAGTTTACTGAATTGACTTACCAAAGATTCCTGATAGACATTTCACAAAATTGTTAATATAAGCTCAACCAAGTTAAGTAGGCATATTGATATGTTGTTGATGATATCATATGAATATTGATATGTTTATGTTATTAATTGTGCAAAATTAAATAATTTTTTATGAGAAATCTGTGAATAAGTTAACAGAATCGATATATAAAGCTTAAAAGATCGGTATATGTTTAAAGGATTGATATATGAACGTTTGAGGATTAATAAATATGGAAGAGGCTAATATGTAGAGTTCAAAGGATCGACACATTCAAAGTCGAAGACTTCGAAAGAAATTACAAACTCAACTAGATCGACACATGCATGGAAAATGATCAATACTTTTAAGTTTGAGAGTTGAAAAGAAATTACAACTTGGACCAGATTAATGCTTATAAGGAAGATGATTGATATATTTAAGTCAGAGACTTTAAAAGAAATTACAAACTCGACCAGATCAATATCTTCTCTAAAACAGATCGATATTTTCAAGTCAGAGACTTCAAAAATAATTATGAACTTGCCCAAATCAATATATGAAGAAGAACATATCGATACTCTTTGTCGAAAAAAAATTGGAAATTTGAATTTAGACAAACGGATCAATACCTGAGGCAAAATAAATCGATACCGGACGTCGATTTCAAACATAACGGCTAGTTTCTGCAGAATCTTTTCTAAATGAAATTCAAACTATCCATTAGAGAAAATCTAAGAAAATCTTCTGCACTATAAATAGAGCTTTCTTGACAAAGAAAAAAGGTTGAAAGAAATATAACAAGTTATAGAAATTGAGAAACATTAATAATCAACAAGTGAGATACGAATTGTAAATTTGCATTCATTTTCATTTTCTTATATTGAGAGAAATTCTGTTGTGAGTTGAAATTGAAAATCAATTTTTTGAGAGGATAATCTTCTATATCATTTTTAGGATAATTTTCTAATTTGAGTTACACTTCACTGGTTCAAAGAACGTTGTTATTTGGGTTACACTTCACCCAGATCATAACAAGTTATTGTGGTTACCCTTCACCGCTAAGAAGGAGTGTAATTGGGTTACACTTGACTTGGAACAAATAAAGAGACTAGTAGAACTTAAGTGTGGAAAGAATCCAAGGGAGTGGATGTAAGCTACATTTGTCGAACTACTATAAAATTTAGAGTTTGCTTTCTTATCTCCTTATCTTTTATATTTTAAGCATTTATAATTTGTTGATTTAATTGCAGCATATAATTGCATATCATTGCTTGAACAAAAGCATAGCTGAGTGAATTAATTTTTAATTCTTTTAATTTTTATTAAAACTCAATTCACCCCCATCTTGGGTGTGCCACCTGAGCCAACAAATGGTATCAGAACAAGAACTCTTATTTTCATATAGACTTAACAATATAGAGTAGTAGATATTATAACCACCTTTAGTAATATACCATCCCAAATATTTGAAGGGCAATCTACAAATAGACCACCCTTCTTTGATGGTAATGATTATGCTTTTTAGAAAAAGAGAATGTCAATTTACTTGTCCACTCTTAATTTTGAAATTTAAAGTATTATAAAGGAAGGGTACACTCAACCTACTATAATAGATGTGGTTACTAAAATGACCATAGTAAAATGACCATAAGAGATTTGACTTTGGAAGAAAGAAATCTTTGTACATTAAATGCCAAAGCAATGAACATACTTTATTGTGCATTAAATAAATATGAATTTAATAGAATATCTAGATATGAACATGCAAAATCTATTTGACAAATGTTAGAGGTTACACATGAAGGCACTAATAAAGTTAAAAACTCTAAAATAAATATGTTAGTTCATGATTATAAATCGTTCAAAATGAAACCATATGAAAACATCAAAGAGATGTTTAGTAGATTTACTGACATTACAAATGGTTTAAAATCATTAAGTAAATCATATCATAATGCTGATCTTGTAAGAAAAAATCTGATATGTTTGCCTAGGTTATGGGATGCAAATGTCACTGCTATTTAAGAATCGAAAGACTTGATGACCTTAACAGTAGAAAAACTTCTTGGATCACTAATGAATTATGAGTTAGAAGCAAGAAGAAATGAAAATAAAGATAAAGAAAGAGGTAGAAAGAACATTGCTTTGAAGAGTAGAAGATAAGATGAAAGTGAAAGTGAGGCTAAACCAAATAAAAAAGAAAACCTCATGTTCATGGCAAAACAAATGAGAAAATACTTCAAGAGAGGGAAATCCAAAGCAATAAAAAATAAAAGAAGAAAATATTATGAAAAATATTGATACAAGAAGGATAAAGATAAGGAAGAAGAAAGAGAGATAATCTGCTGTGAATGCAAGAAGCCTAGTCATATTAAACCAGAATGTCCTATAAAATTTAAGAAGGACAAAAAGGGCAAAAAGAAAGTAATGAAAGCAACATGGGATGATTCTACTGATGATTCAAGTTCTTCATCATCTGAGAGCAAATTTGAAAATCTATGTCCCATGGCAAAAAATGAGGATGAGATATGTTTTGAACTTGATAGTACATCATATGAATCATATTCTAGTGAAGATAGTGATAATGAACATGACATATCATATAATTTTTTTTTTGATTTGTATGATGAACTTAGAAATGACTTTCAATCATTATTTAATAAGCATAAGGAAACAAGAAAGTAAAATTCATCGCTTATTAAAGAAAATGATGAACTTAGGCTAAAAGTTAAGGAATATGAATCTTATGTGTTCACATATACCTTACTTAAAGAAAATAATTGCTTAAGAACAAGGTTAAATATTTAATTGGCTTATTAACAAATTTATCCAAGGTAAGGAAACTATGGATAAATTACTAGTTAATCAAAGACTTGTTTTTGATAAAGCCAGCATTAGTTATAAACAAGATATTAAACAAAAGGCTTACTCAAAATATTTTATTAAATCAAGTCAACAAACAAGTCCATTCATTACATGTCATTTTTGTTGCAAAAATGGACATTATAGTTATGTATGTGCTATTAAGAATTGCACATACAATGGACCTAAATTAATGTAGATTCCCAAAGGCATTAAAACAAATGAGGATACATATAAAAGATTGAACTGGGTTCTAAAGGGAAGTACTAACCTTTCTGGACCCAAAGTTATAGGATACCAAAATGAACGTGTTTATTTTATAGAAGACTCATGTAAAGAGCAACAAGTATAAGAAAATGTAGTTCCTTGATAACGGTTGCTCAAGATACATGACATAAAACAAAAAGCTATTTCTCTATTTAAAAAAAAAAAAAAGAAAAGAAAGAAAAGATGTGGTATTTAAAGACAATAGTTGAGGTAAGGTTAAAGGCATTAGAACTATTGACATGAATTCTATTTTAATTAAAGATGTATTATATGTCGAATGTTTGAAATATAACTTGCTTAGTATTAGTCAATTGTGTGATTACGGCTATAAAATGATATTTCGTAAAGATGGATGTGAAGTGTTTGATAAGCATGCTAATAAACATTTTTATGCCCTAGAAATGGTGATGTGTATATCATAAAACTAAAAAACTTGGATGAATTGAATGATATCTATTTACAAGTTCTATGTAATGATTCTTGAAAATGACATAAAAGGTTAGGACATTGTAGCATAGACCTCATAAGAAAATTAGCTAGATAAGGCTTATTAAGAGATCTTCTTCTAAATTTTACCAAGAATAAAGTTTGTGGTTCTTGCTAGCTAGGAAAATAAGTTATAACTTCTTTTAAATTAAAGAATTTAGTTTCTACAATAAAACCCCTAGAACTTCTACATATAGATATTTTTGGACCAAATAGAGTTGCATCCTTAGAAGAAAAACTTTATGTGATTGTTGATGATTATTCTAGATTCACTTTAGTATTTTTCTTAGAAAATAAGAGCAACACTTTTGAAACCCTTGAAAAATTCTTAAAGAAAATCCAAAATGAAATTGGATATAGGCTTGTAAACATTAGAAGTGATCAATGTGGGGAGTTTGTTAACAAATACTTTGAGGACTTTTGTGATGAGAATATATATTCTCATAATTTTTCTGCACCTAGAACTCCACAACAAAATGGAGTAGTATAGAGAAAAAAATAGAATCTTATAGGAAATGGGAAGAACCATGCTTAGTGAATATAATCTATCTAAATACTTTTGGCTTGAAGTTATAAGCATTGCATGTCATATTACAAACATGGTTTTAATAATAAAATTTTTAGGCAAAACTCCTTATGAGCTTATCTAATAAAGGAAACCCAGGATTAAGTATTTTAGAATTTTTAGACGTAATTGTTATATTTTTAGCACCAAAGATAATCTTGGAAAGTTTGAGCCAAAATTTGACCTTGGGATATTCCTAGAATATTCTTATAAAATCGAATCCTATATAATGTTTAACAAAAGAACTCAAGTTGTAGAAGAAACATTACATGTCACTTTTGATGAACTTAATCTTGGCTTAGTTAAGTTAATAACAAGAGAAAAAGAAAAAGAAATTGAAGTTATAGAGAATATGGAAACCTTAAACTTAGAAGATGCCTATAAAGAAAACGGTAAAAAAGTTGAAGAAAAACAACTTTCACATGATTTGCCTGAAACTTGAAAATTTGTCAAAAGTCATCAAAATGAGCAAATCATTAGAGATCTTTCTCAAGAAGTTAAGACTAGAAGAAGAATAAAGGAAATTCCTCAAAATATTGAAGAAGTTCAAAATTTAGCATTTATATCTCAAATAAAACCATCACATTGAAGAAACTTTAAAGGACGAAAATTGGTTGATGGCTATAAAAGAGGAGGTAAACTAATTCTAAAGAAATGAAGTATGAATCTTTGTACTTAAACCTAGTGATCATCTAACAATTGGTACAAAGTAGGTGTTTAGAAACAAGCTTGATGAAAATGGTACAATCACTAAAAACAAAGCTAGACTAGTTGCATAAGGATATATAGTCAAGAAGAAGGAATAGATTATGATGAAATCTATGCATCGGTATCTAGACTAGAACTCATTAAAATGCTATTAGCCTTTGCATGTTTTATGAATTTCAAAATTTATGAAATGGATGTCAAAAATGCTTTTTTAAATGGTTTTATAAATGAAGAAGTCCATATCTTTTCTAAATGGTTTTATAAATGAAGAAGTCTATATAAAACAATCTCCTGATTTTAAAAATTATAAATTTTCAAATTATATTTACAAATTCATTAAGATATTTTATGGTTTGAAACAAGCTCCTAGAGCTTGGTATGAAAAACTTGGTGAATTTTTACTTAATCATAATTTTGTGAGGGGTAGTGTTGATACTACACTTTTTATTAATACTAAAAATAATGATATTTTATTAGTTCAAATTTATGTTAATGACAACATTTTTGAAAGCTCAGATGAATCTTTATGTACTAAATTTTCAAAACTTATGAAAAGTGAATTTGAAATGAGCATGATGAGAGAATTAAATTTCTTTTAAGGTCTTCAAATAAAACAAACAATTGATGGTATGTATATCTCTCAGTCAAAATACATCAAAGTGCTATTAAGAAAGTCTGAGCTAATAGAAAGAAAACCTATACAAACTTCTATTGCTTCATCTACTTCCTTAGATAAGGACAAAATAGAAAAAAATGTTGATCCTAAACTGGATAGAGGTATGATAGGTTCACTACTTTATCTAATTGCTTGTAGACCTGACATTCTTTATAGTGTCTGTGTTTGTGCATGATTTTAATCTAGTCCCAAAGAATAACATTTAGTTCCAATAAAACGAATCCTTAAATATTTAAAAATTATACCTAATTTATGATTATTTTATCCAAAGAATGGTGAGTTTGACTTAAGAGATTATTCGGATATAGATTATGGGGGTTATAAAATAGATAGAAAAAATACAATTAACACTTGTTATTTCCTTAGAAACGCACTAATGTCTTGGTTAAGCAAGAAACAAAATATAGTTGCATTATTAACTACTGAAGCATAGTATATGTCAATAGGTAGTTGTTGTGCACAACTCTTGTGGATTAAACATTAATTACAAGATTATCTATATGGAAATTAATTTTGAATCAAATTCCAAAATGTATCGATACCTTTTGCAATAGGATCGATACCTTAGTGTGAGATGAATGCAATAAATGCATATTTAATACGTCATACACTTGTTAAAGCAAGGAGAACGATAGTTTCTAAAATAACCGCCAAAATTAATTGCTTGAGTGACATATGTCATCATCGAAAAGAGGTATCGACAGATCTTAAAAACTTATCGATATCTTTTCATCTTTTCTCCAGTTAGTATCGATATTTTCTAAAGTCAAATTGATACATTTTTCTAGATATGAAAATGGATTAATATATCTCTACATGTATCGATACTTTTATTTGATTTTACATTTAAAATTTCAAAATCAGAACAGTTGAACATCAAAACTCATTCTCTCACTAGAATCCTACTTGTAAAATCTCTCAAAATCCTTCCAAATTCGAAAATGCCTCTTCGTATGATTATCCCAAGATATGCTCATCAACTAAAGAAATAATGTACAAGGAAACCATTTACTTTGATTCAGGATTTTTTGAACTAAGAAGTCAATGAACGATTTTTTTCCCTGTATTTTCATCGAAAAGTTACTATAGGTCGGATAATTGATTTTGATTTCTTAGTATCGATAGATCTTAAAAATTTATCGATATCTTTTCATCTTTTCTCTAGTTAGTATCAATATTTTCTAAAGTCAAATTGGTACATTTTTCCAGATATGAAAATGGATTAATACATCTCTACATGTATCGATACTTTCATTTGATTTTACGTTTAAAATTTTAAAATCAGAACAGTTGAACATCAAAACTCATTCTCTCACTAGAATCCTACTTGTAAAATCTCTCAAAATCCTTCCAAATTCGAAAATGCCTCTTCGTATGATTATCCGAAGATATGCTCAACAATTAAAGAAATAATGTACAAGGAAACCATTTACTTTGATTCAGGATTTTTTGAACTAAGAAGTCAATGAAAGATTTTTTTCCTTGTACTTTCATCGAAAAGTTACTACAGGTCGGATAATTGATTTTGATTTCTTAGCATCCATAAATTTCTCGTATCTAAGACAGTTTGAAGATTTAGTTGGATAAATTTTTTAAAACTTAGAGGAACATGCTTTGACAAATTGGTTAAAATGTTTTATTCAAACTTGGACTCTAAAGATCCACATTTAAGGAGAATGAGAATTACAAACTTCACTACTTCTATTAGAGGTATGAGTTTGAAGTTGATACGAGTTTATTATCCCGGGTAATACAAGTTTTGGACGGAGGAGAAACATAACCGTCTGGTCGATTTCAAGCCTTAAAGGCTTGTAAGATTTTGTTTAAAAATCGAGGAATGATAGAAGTTGATAACAAGCCAGTACATCTTGGCTTCCATGAGAGAATCCTTCATTTGATAGTGTTATATAACTTAATTGCTCGTTCAGGATGATTTTCTGAGATAACGCTAGAAGATATATGGTAGATGTAATGTATCATCGAGGGTAAACGACCGAATTTAATTGTGTGAATATTAAATGCAATGATTCGGACTACAACTACGTGGGCAAGTTACTTGCACTACGGGTATGTCATATCCAATATCATCCACACTAGCCCATTGAAGATTTATGCAGAGATAGACACCATAAAGCCTCCTTCTACTACCACATTATTGGAAAGTACACTTTGCCATGCATTACGAGCAAAATGCAAATGGAGAATAGGTACTACAAGCAAGGTACAAGCATTTGGCATCGGGACAGAGGATAAGTACAATCGGTGGAATAGCCTGAGGAAGAACAAGCGAAATAACAAACGGTGGAAGACCAATTGTGAACATTTCTGAGCCTATTGCTCCGGTACCTCCCTCAAAATAGACTACAACATCAGCCGTATTGGATGAGATTAGGACTGCATTCTCAGACGTGGTCGATTGGGTTAGTAGTCTCGAGACTACTATCACGACTCAGATACATGGGATGTAAGAGAGATTAGAGCAATGAGAGCAGGCGTTACTACAATTAGGACAGTTAGTTCTCACTTTTAGATCGGAGACTCTATAATTCATGGAGAGTTTATAGCGAAGATTAACTCTCACGTATTATTGAGGACTTGCATCTGCCTATCGTGGTCCACGACCTCCTCACCTAGATATCAGTCTCCTTACGTGTCCACATCTTAAAATTGCGCTAGTTTGTCTCGTTCTATCCTTATGATAGTGATGATAGAAGTAGCACTGAGTATATCTTAGGATGTTTGTGTTTTTGTGTTTGCTCTGTATTGAACAAAGTTATTTATTAATATAATTAAGTATTTTTTATTCAAAATTGCTTGATTGCTTGATTGTGTGATATACCTTATTTGATTGCTGACAAGAAGAGGGAGAATGGTTGAATTAAAGCAATTAAGGTAATCTTAAAAGAAAGAAAATTAAAACAATTAAGTTAAACTAATAAGGGGGAGCAAAACTGAAATTGACATTGTTGCAAATTTAAGAAAACTTTAAGGGGGATCACAAATTTGTGTAATTGACATTATTTTGACATTGTTTTGTTATCATAAAAAAAGGGGAGATTGATATGTTGTTCATGATATCATATGAATATTGATGTGTTTATGTATTTTTGATGATGAGCAAGATTATGAATAGATTATTGTGTATCTCATTCTTCATGATGTCAATTTCACTTGTAAAATGGATATTGCTAAATGAGATTGATATTTAAATGGTTGAATGTGTAAGTATAAGGGAGATTATGTAAAAATATTTTTATGTTATTAATTATACAAAACAAAACAATTTTCTGTGAGAAATCTGTGAACAAGTCAACAAATCGATATATAAAGCTTAAAAGATCGGTATATATTTAAAGGATCGATATATGAATGTCTGAGGATCGATACATATAGAAGAGGTCGATATGTAGAGTTCAAAAGATCAACACATTCAAAGTCGGAGACTTCGAAAGAAATTACCAATGTAACTAGATCGATACATACAGGGAAGATGATCGATACTTTTAAGTCTGAGAGTTGAAAAGAAATTACAAGTTGGACTAGACCAATACTTATAAGGAAGATGATTGATACATTCAAGTCAGAAACTTCAAAAGAAATTACTAACTCGACCAAATCAATATCTTTTCTAAAGCAGATCGATACTTTCAAGTCAGAGGCGTCAAAAATAATTATGAACTTGCTCAGATTAATACATAAAGAAGAACATATCAATAATCTTTGTCAAAGAAAATTGAAAATTTGAATTTAGACAAACGAATAGATACTTGAGGCAAAATAAATCGATACTTGACGCTGATTTCAAATATAAGGTACAATTTTCAAACATATCGGCTAAGATATGCAAAATCTTTTCTAAATGAAATTCAAACTATCTATTGGAGAAAATTTGAAAAAATTTTCTGCACTATAAATAGAGCTCTCTTGATAAAGAAAAATGGTTGGAAAAAAATACAACAAGTGATAGAAATTGAGAAATATCAATAATTAACAAACGAGCTATAAATTACAAATTTACATTCATTTTCATTTTTTTATCTTGAGAGAAATTCTGTTGTGAGCTGAAATTGAAAATCAGTTCTTGGAGAGGATAATTTTCTATATCATTTTAGGAATATTTTTTGATTTGGGTTACATTTTACCTGTTCAAAGAAAGTTGAGTGAATTAATTTTTAATTCTTTTTACTTTTATTAAAACCCAATTCACCTCTTCTTGGCTATGTTACCTAGGTCAACACATGTGTAGTCCTCCGACTTGAGATGCTATGGCGATCTTGTGTGTGATCCTCTGTTCTTAGATGTCATAAATGTCATAAGCCTTTCATGGTCTTATCTTTGAATGGTTATTAAAAATAAACTGATACACATAGAGGTTGATGTGTATTCAATAAAAGATTTGTTATTCCACGTGGGTGGGGTGAATATCTTGTGATTTTTAATGTCATACTCTTTCAACCTCTGATTAGAGTAATCATTGGGAATGAGTTTCTAATATTTAAAATAAAATTAAGAAAAAGTCTAAATATTATCTACGTAGTGTGAATTTAAAGTTAAAGTAAAGTTGAGTACAATATAAAATTTACGGTATAATCCATGTTTACATACTTAACTATGATATTAGATGACAAAAGGACTGTATGTATGCGGTAACTTAATTTGTATGGTTCACAAGAATTTATGTCATTTAGGATCGCTATAAAATGTAGGTAGACATCACTCATGAACTTATAGAAAAGTTCTATATGACAAACGTATGTGAACGTAGCGAGTCACACAATTTGGAGTATGAACACTAAAGGCTTGATTAACATTTATCAAGAGATGGTAGAGATAATTAATGAACTAATTATGGTATGATTATAATAATTTATAAAAGAGACAAATGTGTAAATATTAAGCATAATGTGTAAGCATTAATCAGGATGTGTAAATGTTAAGTGTAATGTGTAAATGTTAAGTATGATGTGTAAAACATTAAGCATAATGTGTAAATGTCAAGCACGATGTATAAATGAATGTGATAACAAAGTTTTGTAATATTTTGATTAGTGTAAAGATTTGTGACATGTGTCCTAATATGTATACTGACATATGTTAGAAAATTATTCGATCTTAAATACTATACAAACTTAATTGAGTTTTGGTTTTAAACATTAAAAAATTGGTCATAAAATGTTATTACTTTGGAAACCTCTTTACCACTTTTGAAAATTCAGATTTCTTAGAGCTTCTAATGGACGAATAGAGATTATCCTCTAGTGGAGGTTCTGCTGAAATAAGCAATTGTTGCTTGAAGCTAATATCGATAACCAATAATGTATGATTTATTGTTTAATTAATTTTTGATTTTGATAATTGTTATCTTAATCTATACTGGCAAGTAGTGTACTTGTATGGTTATGTACATGTCAAGGAAGGTTCTGTCACCAAAGCTATAATGCCTAAGAAGTCTGATTTTTAAGTGAGACCGTTGTGACCCTACTAGTATTTCTTGGGAACCTATCTGGTGTATATTAGCATACATAAATGAAATTATATTTAGTTTTAATAATAAAATATATTTTATTATTTTTTTCTCTTTTAATTATTTAGTAACTATAAAATAAATTGTTATTTATGTATTTGTATCGCTTCTGCTGTGTACCTATAGTAGATAGAGCTTGACTCAAATACACAACAATTAACATACGTGTCTAGGACATTGTCAAACTATTTATAAGCACGTTCTTCTTTGAATAAAGGTGGGGAGTAATGTTAGTGTAAGGTTGTAGTAATATATGAAAACGTTGTTTATTGTGTTACAACAAATGTGTTACTAATTGCACAATTAAGTAAACAAATGTAACATGTTATTTTGACATTGAATAACGAACAGACAATGTAGTTTGTATCGTA
>JAXCLQ010000002.1:13084372-13095690 GCA_035584115.1 Cedrela odorata
AAAATGAATTAAATAAATTAGCAAGTAATTATATGCATTATCTAAAATGAATTAAATAAATTAATAACTAATTGTATACATCATTTACAACAGCTGATTTACTCACAGGCTAAGTGTCATATTCTTCCTTAAACAAATGCCATCAGATGTCTTAAAATCAAACTCACGTTGCATAGACATGTACTTGATATATTTACAGATAAAGACACTGCAATCTCCCCTACGTATATCTTGTTGATGCACCTTGCATGTAAACGAACTATCGTAAATGTAGAATGATCATCTAGCAACTCTAATATGCGTGCATAAAAATTTGCCTCCTTCAACAATGATGGTAGCAGCTCAGCCATACATCGGAGATGGCTCTCAATAAACTCATCTTAGGTTGCAAAGATTAAATAATCGTATATAGTGATCTTTTGCCTCACCAAATAGACCACAACAACAACCTAGTGCCTCTGCTTTACATTGACTAGGATGTAAACTGTGTTGACATCTAATTAGGTCTTAGGCCTTTCTGCAATATCGTCATAATATACCTAAGGGCCTCGTAACCTCAACTCACAGTATCCAACTACTACTCATTTTGTTAGATCTTCCTCTACATTTCTCATAAATAATTTTGTCAATATGTAAAATAAATTTGTAAATGCTTTGCAACTAACACTTAAATATAAAACTTAATGATATTTTCAAACTAACAACGACAAAACGCATATAGGTATACATGTTGGCTAATGTCTAAAGTTCGGGTACCGTGTCAGGTTCCTTCTGTTGCTTGTCCCACAACAAATTCAAATATGCATTGATATGCTGCCAATCACAAAAACAATGTATCCATTTTAATAAAATAAAATATGGCTTCAAATATCAAAATCATTAACCCCAACACCACCAAAGTTAACAACTACCTCACTACCAATCTCATCAAATTAAACAACTCTTCACCCCAAGCATGCAGATTTTAATTTGTTAAAATATCAATATTAATTATTTGTAACTAATATTTAAATCGAAGATAAATTTTGCAAGTACGTACATCATCTTTTAACCAGTTGCCTTTATGGCCTCTTAATATAATAGAGAACCAAGCTGGTGATTTATTGGCCCTCTGTAAAAATATAGGAAATGCATTAAGCTTATTCAGCCACTGCACGAACTGGGCCTACTGCTCTTGTGCTATAATCCAATTATCTTCTACTTCCGCAAGTTTGCTGGATTCACGAAAGACTAGCGTTCATATTTGTTGCGCAAATTAGATGAGGTCTCATTAAAACATACATTGGCGCGTGTATTGGAGCAGATGTTTTTATGGGATAGTTACTATTTGTGGATAGTTTTTGTCGTCCATATCCACCTCGTCCAGCATATTTAACGTCACTCATTAATATCAATTGTAAATATAATAGTAATCAATAAGTAAAACATTATGTAGTGAAAGGTTAATAATGCCTGTGAAACAATGTCACACAAAAGAGCCAGTATTGCTTGTGTGTCTTGTCTAATAAGGGTCAGATCTGTTTTAAACATCTCTTACTGCTTCAGTAGATAGGCCTCCATATCAACGCGTATTATTGCAATTGTCTCTATAGTCGACGCTAAAGACACGTATTGAACTCTTTCAGTAGAAAGCGAACTTGTACCTGTAGGCTCGGTTGAAACTGACTTCTTTAATGTAGACTGCGATAGTGGAGTGTTCCCATGATTAGCCCTCGTTGCATCCTCTACTCCAACAGTGGACTGCGACTGTAATACATCTTCAGCATTGGCCACATACACTTACCTATAAGCACTCTAATTAGTAATATTCATATAAGTTCGGATAGTTAAATATTTATACCGCATTGAATTTACCTGATCTGCTCCCTCCGCTGGCACATTGTCAATCTCAACTGACAAATCTGCATGCTGTGTGAGTGAATTTACCTAATCTCTCTCTTCATCTCCGGCCACTATGCTTATAGAATGAAACTGAGTAACGTACGACAACAACCTTTCTTTATTTGTAGGAATTAACTCATGCAATGGAGGAGGCTACATAACACATAAATTTATGTCAATATCACGCACACATCATCAATCTCAATTCTTATTGCATGTTTGTATAACATAAATAACTCACAGTCATTACTGTAGATAACCTCTTCCTAATTTCGTCATGGCGACCGCTCTTAAGTGTTGTCCACCTCAGCATGCAGGAGAACTTCGTCGTTTATCTTTTCACCTAACTTACCTTGACATACGGGGTATTATCTCATATATCAAATTCTACATTATCATAAAAAACACACTCATATTACCCCTTATAACATGAATATATTCCAAATTTAACTTGTAATCAAATTGCCCTCAACATTTCAAAAAAATTTTAATCATATTCAAGTACCTCAAAGAAAAGAAATATAAAATTGACAGAATCAAAACATAAACTAAATATAACATACATACCTGAAACGCATTAGGAATGCCTTCTAAGTTTATCTCTCACAATTATGTTTCATATTATTCTTGTGTTGTTCCTAAAATTTTTTTCACCTTCCCAGTTAATGCTTGCGATAAGTATTTGTGAGTTAGTGCCCATAAAACTGGACCTTGAGAATAACTATTAAATGTAGCCATATCATTTACCGATTGCAACACAAATGAGTTCACTTTCCCTCGACTGTCCCTTCTTAATAAGAATCTCTCTACAAAAAATATCAACGTCATCTTCAACGTATCTTGGTCATCCGTAACGCTAAAATTTGTCTTCTTCATAAATTTATCTAGTTATAATTGCTTAATCCACAGCACCCTAGGGAAAAACTTATCTCGCAATTGACGTGTACCACTTTTACTCCTCAAAATATCCACTCTCTTTAGATATATATCAAAATTTAGGCCAGTTATCAACCTAAATTCAAATTTAGAAAATCGATCATGCAATTGAATACCAAGAACTATAGTTGCTACTCTACTTTAGCCCTTGTGGCGTACACTTTTCTCAACAATACATTATAGATTAATATTCCTGAGAACCCAATATTTGACACCCTTAAAACCTCTAGAAATAAAATTCTGTAAACAAATCTAGCTGTACTGAGGTGAGCTTCTGTTGAATTCTATCAAGTACCCTTATGTGAGATAATAATATGACGACCTTGGGAAAAATATCTCTTTTTCGATGTCTTTAGTGTCCTACTGATGCCCATTATTATTCCTTACCATATTACAAAATAAATATAAATAAATCAAAATGTCATAGAAGGAAAATCAAAATATCTTTAGTACATTTAGAAAGAAGTATAAAAATCATTAATTAATTATAAATCCCTCGATAAAAACCATCGAATGAAGTATGATATTCGTTGAGGAATTTAGTATTGAATTCATACTTCCTTCAACGATCAGAAAGGAGGTATAATGCTTGTTCAATACAATATCCCTAGACGAATATCATTGAGGAAAATATGATATTCGTCGAGAGATTCAGTATTGAATTCATACATCTCTCGATGATTGTAAAAGATGTATAAAGTTAGCATCAATTTTGGATCCCTTGATAAAAATCATCGAATGAAGTATGATATTCGTCGAGGGATTCATAATTAAATTCATACCTCCCTCGATGATTGGAAATGAAGTATATATATTAAATCACTACTAGATCTCTTAACGGATATCATCAAGGGAAGTATAACATTCGTCGAGAGATCCAGAATTGAAATCATACCTCCCTCGATGCAAGGAAAGGAAGTATAAAAACATCTATCAATTTTATATCCCTCGATGAATATCATCGAGGGATTCAGAATTGAACTCATACTTCTCTCGATGCTTGTAAAAGAAGTATAAAAACAATTATCAATTGTGAATCCCTCGACGAATATTATCGAGGGAAGTATGATATTAGTTAAGAAATTTCGAATTGAAATCATACTTCTCTCGATGATTAAAAAGAAAATATAAAATATTGCATCAATATTAGATCTTTCGATGAATATCATCAAGGGAAGTATAAATTTCATTTAGAGATTTAGAATTGAAATCATATCTCTCTCGATGCTTGGAAAAAATATAAAATTGAACTAATTTTGGGTCCCATGGTGAAAATATTTGAGAGAAGTACTTTTGGGTCGATGAATTTTTTACTTCTTGATGAAACTCAAACTCCTATTAATGAGTTTCGTAGAGGATCAATGTATGTCAAACATCTACCTCGACTGAAATCATCGAGAAATCATCCCTCCCTCGATGATTTCAGTCGAGGTAGCAACCCATTGTCAGTCATCTTCATCAGTTTAAAATTTTTTTCAATCCCCAATACAAATATTCATAACTAAAATCAATAATTTTGCAATACATTTACTTAAAACTAGTTTTTAAACTTAGTCATACATTACTTACACTTTAAATTAAAAAATAGTAAATTCATTTCCATGTTTAATATTTTAAAATACTAAGCATACTATTTATGGAGGATGTGTTGTAGTTGTTAGTTTTCGTTGCCTTCGTTGTCTTTGTGGCCTTTGTTGTCTTTATCGCTTTGGTCATTGCTTTTGTCGTTGTCATCGCTATTTAAGAGGTTAATGTTGTTTAGTTTGTCCAAAACTCCGACGTTTGTGTATTTTGTGTGTTTTAGAGGAAAAAACAGTAACTAATTTACAAACGTGTTTGTTTAGAGGAAAAACAAGAGACATGAGTATTTTTGTCTGAAAATTTTATAATTGATATTTAATATAATTTGAAAGTTGACCATAAATATAAATAGAGATATTTTTGGGCTATACAAGTTAAAAAATAAAAAATAAAAACCTTGGGGTTTAATGTTTCTTTACTTATCTGTCTTCGTTCTTGCTTTTCTCCTTCAGTGAAAATCCCAAATATTCCAAAATGCATAATCGCTCGCAAATTCCACTCTCAAAATCTTTCTTGAAGAACCGTTTTCAATCTTCTCCAAAACCCACTTCTACATGTTCCCTCAATTCACTCTTTCCGATTCCAACTCAACAACTCGCTTCCAACTCAGTCCTCAGTCCAAAACCCTACTCAACTCAATTCGCTGCAGATTCTATCCCTTATTCAGTACCTCTCTATTCAAATACGTTAAACATACAAAAGATCCACTTCGCAAAATCGCGTCAAAACCCGAGAAATTACTGTGTTGAATCGGGAACTAAATTGCATTACAACAGAGAAGTGGACATGATCAATCTCAAGTTTGCAGAGGCTAGAGAAGAGATAGATATGGCGATGGAATCGAAAGAGACTGTCTACTTTAATGAAGAAGCTGAGTGTGCTAGAGTTGCTGTGAAGGAAGTTTTGGACATGTTTGATGGGCTATTGAGCAAGCTAAAGGAGAGTGAAAAGGAAGCTTTGCAGAGGTCGATGGGGCTCAAGATTGAGCAGTTGAAGGCTGAGCTTAAACAGTTGGATGATTGATTGATGAGGTTGGTAAAAATTGGATCTTGTCTAATTTTGTTATTCATTATAAAACATTGTTGATTATGGTGCCATTTATTGTAGCAAATCACAGTCGATTTTGAATAATTAATTATGAGAATCAAGAATTTGTTTTTATTTGATATTTTAGTATGAACATTTTGATGTTATTATGTTTTTTCTTCTAATTTTTTGCCATTTGTGATAGATGAGATTCTGACAAGCTTAACTTAAGTGTTGGTAATTAGAAGTAAGCTAAACAGCAACTTGATTTCTTTAATCTATAGAAATAAATAAGGATATCGTTTGGGAATGAAACAAAGAATGATGGAGAAAATGGTGAAAAGTAAACAAGCAAATGTAACACAGAGTAATTTATGAGGTTAAACGACAATGATATTGCATTTATGAGCAATTTAGCAAGCGATAAAATCTACTACCTAATGGGAGAATTCAAAATGGGTAAGAAAAGCTTACCTGAGGCCCAATCTGAATAACGAAGTTTCTCTCTCTCTACTCAACCATACACTAATAGATTTCTTGATTGCTGCTGTGTAGTCACTTTAGTTTTAATAAAGACCATCTTGAGAATAGTATTGCACTATGACCATCTTGCCTAGCTTTACACAGTAAATTGTTATAGTGCTTTCAAGTGGCGGTGTAATTGTATACATTTTTCATATGGTTGTACGGTCACAATGGTCCACCGCATGTAAATACAAATCTGTTAATTTTATGGGAAATTTAGTGTTTCCCAATAAAACGAGTCAGGGTTCTGCAGCTGGAATTGGTGTAGTAAGGATAGCATCACTCGAGTTTCTTCGCTAGGCAAGTCATGGTTTCCTATTCCTCATTTCTACATAACTACCAATAGGATCTGTATAATTCTACTCAATTATGTTAGTCTTCATTATTGGTCTCTAAAGATAACTTTTTATCAGCATGGCTTTAGCTTTTGCTCTCAATTTCTGATTTTATGGCTTAAAAATGCTTCATATTCATTGGCTGATGGCAAAAGATGATATTTAAATAAATTATTCTAACCCAATGGATCTTTGGCACCAACTATTTAGATTGGATAGATGGTTTAATTCAGCATTAGGAGAAGTATTACTGTGCACGTGCCTTGATACCCACTTGCTAAAGCATCTTTGTAAAATATTGAAATGATGATACCTCTCAATATGGATCTTAAAGAACATCAAGCAAATATAGATGATTCTGGTTTATACTTTGCCACTAATTTCCACCTGCTATAGTGATTAGCATATTAGTGGGAAGGACTGGTCCTAAATTATTTCATTGTTTTGGGTAATTGTTCCGCTGTTTCATGTTGGTACTTTGCCCCTCATTCCCAATATAACCTTTTTTTCTTGGCAGCTTATGGCTAGGTGAATGTACTTCTGATGGGCTGAGGCAAAAAAAATGGCATTCACATGTGCACTGACATATATATTCATTGATTCTAAGTGTTTGATATCAATTTTTTGACTTTTTAACAACTAGGTACATTCGTTCTCCTTTTGTTGATTAATGTGAAGGCCTTTGATAGATACATTATTACAAAAGTTTGTCTACAGTTTTAGGCATTCGTCTCTTTCATAGTACTATGAGTTAATGATTCTCCTCCATAGTCACTAAAGGGAATGGAAAAAGGTAATACTACTCGTCTCTAAAAACTATCCCTAAATTTCTATCCCATTCATCCATTGGATAGTGAACTTTCAGAACTTTCAAGATTATAAATTACACTATTCCACAATTCAATTGAGGATTGCCATGTGGAAATTTTGGATAATATTTTGTGATGAATAGCATTACTCTTGCTAAAAACTGAACAATATGTTTTTGTTGTGCTTCAATATCTTTATGTAGCAAGTTAATTGCTAACCCTCTTTTAAACAATACCAAGATTAATCCAAGACATATACTGCAACTGCAAGGCAGATTTGTGTTATCTGAACTGCTTATCTTGGAAGTTTGGTAAAGTTCGATTTTTATTTTGGTTTGATAGACACTGTCGCATGATATGGATGTTTAAATTGCAGGTCTCTAGCTATCCGTAATCTTCTAGATCTTGCTAACCAGAGAAGTTGTCCGGAAAGTGGAACTAGACCATGCATTTCAAAAGCTGAGAAGCTTTCACATAAACCATTCCACAAGTTCCGGAAACCCACGATATAATGCAAAACCTAGTCCTCATTTTGTATTAATTGTTGTAAACTTTGAGGTTCAATATGAATTTCGATATGTGGGAGCAAAATTGCTCGCCAATGTGTTCCCATCTATTGTTTTATTATGAGTTTCATAGTTCTAATGAAGCTTTTTTGTTAGGATGTAGAATTTTGGTCACATTTATAATACATTTTCTGTCATAATTGTATTACCAATGAATGAGATGACCTGGGGTACGGATTATCATCTGCTCTTTATTCTGCATATGTTTCTCAATCACTAGAATCTTGATAACCTTCAGCCTTGCATCTTCTGCTATTAGCCGGCCAACCACTAATGTGAATTAGGAATTCATTGATTATTTTTTAAAAAAAAATTGAATTTTTGAGGGGATGACTTAGGGAGCTTAATTCCTAAATAGAGAGCACAATAAGAATTTTCAATTGATGTCAAAACCTGTAAAACTATTGATTGTTGCTCTGATGGGCATTCTTGTCCGGAACTTGAAGCTAGTTTTCTGTTAGGTCATCTGATGACTACTGAGTTCTCTGAATGATTGTTTATAATGCTTGGACTGTACGTGACAAATATGCAGAAAACCCTGTATGCATGCTGATATTTTTGTTTTTTTTTCCATTAACATGCTCTGTTTGTTTGCCAAGAAAATAATGAAAAGAGGAGCTCAGACATTCCCTCAAGCAGAACAGAATGTTGATTCTCTTAGAATAAGAGTATTCAATTTGTTGTGGAAAAAATGCAACGGTTGTTCATAGGGGAGATCATGGACTGTGTGGCCTTATTCGATTGGAATATTGTATAGGAACATCCTCTTTGAGGCAACTAAACGACTAAACAAGTTCAAATGTCTGTTTTCACCTTTCTCTTTTGGTTTGTTCTCTTCTCACGTGTCTTCGCTGACTGTCTTTCAAAAATACCAAAAACAAAAACAAAATCGTAATCATAATTCTTGACTTCTTGGTTCGGATTAAGACTCCATCCGGATACTGGATCGGGTCTTTTGTTCGTTTGCTCTTTTTAATTGGAAGGAGCCTGTACACAGATTTATTTTAGGTTTAAATTTCACTTGCATTAGAGTTGGACGAAAAGATATAATTGAAAAAAAAAAAAGAAAAGAAATAGAAAAAGAACGGCAGGTTCGAATTGGTAAATTTTTTTTTTGAGTTGGTACAAAAAGTTCACAAAAAATTTAAGATTTACGCACTGATACACACATATATAAGTATCCTTTTATTTACATATATAAAGGAATAAAAGGATCTGGGTGGTGTGGCAGTAATGGAGCAATGAACTGTTGATGATTTTCTTAGTAGATCTTCTTTAAGAGTAATACTTTTGTAGGAGAACTTTAAAGGTGCTGTGGACCAGTAAGAACGAAGTTGAAGAAGAATTATGAGAAGTGATGGGGGAGACAAATCTATCGTCTTTTGTCTGTTTGGGCACGTGGGGGAGTAGGAGAGAGGCATAGTCTCGGCCTGACTTTTTTTTTTACTTGAGACTTAAATCTGAACAAAATTAAACTAGTAAATTAGTCTAAATATATTAATATACAGTATATAACAAACTCAAGTAAGTTAATTATTTACAAAAGAAAGTTAAAAGTAAGAAACAAGTCAATATCATAATATAATATAATTTGAGGTTTTATTAATAAAATACGCACAAGTATACAAGCCATTGAAAGTGTATAAATATAAAATAAACAAGTATCATTATATATCGGAATAATACACTTAAGATTAAATAATTCATGCAAACAATATATTTTTATCTATTCAAGGACGGAGGTGTACACAGCAATACTCTTAGAGTGCTAATAAATAAGGCTCTTATAAAGCACCGAATTGTCCCCCCCTAAAAAGGATTTTAAGGCATAATAGGTGTGGTAAGAGAAGACATAACTCATATCTTAGTTGTCACACCACTAGAATCATAAATAAACTTACAATTCCAAACCACAAGGTGCATTCCGATTTGTGGTCACGGGCTTACTAACTAGCTCTAGACAAGCAAATACACGAGGCTCTTACAGCCTCCCCCACCTAATCTATCAGCGTCCTCGACGATAACGCTTTCTTGAAGTCTTCAATCTTCTATTGAAACTGCTCCAGTTCTTCAACTTTCTCTCAGCTGATCTCTTCTTCACTGAGAATCTTCTACTTCACAAGGAACTTTTTATGGTGTTGACTCTCCTTGGTTATTAGACTCTTCACTAGAACTTCTTCCGCGACTGCTCTTTTATCTCCTCTCTTGCTGGTTGATTGAGCGTGGAATCTTTCACGTAAGCGATTCAACTTGCTAATATGAAAGACCAGACACATCTTTATCTAGGCTGGTATCCCGACCTTGAATGTAGCCTTCTCTCCTTCTAGCAATAATTAGAACTAGACTTTCCTACTTCTGTACTAATCTCTTGTCTTGGCTCTCATTGAATATGTTCTGTCTTCCACTTCGATTGCATCAAGTCTTCAAACTTGAACTCGAACGATCTTCTATTATTGTCTGCCCACTTCTTCCTCCTAATGGCATCTTTCTAAAAATTATGTCTAAGGAACTTTTTTTGAGAAACCTTTCCTCTGTACTTTAAGACTGTGTGGGGTAAAATTGGTTCATGTTTCGTTACTGCCTCAAAGTGAATTCGTGTTGTTAAGGAGCTCTCCTTAGCAATGAAGCGAAACTGCACTACTTCAAGTAATTGCTCCCAACTTTTCTGGTTGGCATCGATAAAATGGCGCAAAAACTCTTCTAGCATCCGATTAAATTTCTCAGTCTGCTCATTAATTAGTAGATAATGTGACACAACTGGAAGTTATTTCTCTTGATAAGTGTACTTCTGCTTTATTTCTGACAACTTTCGACTCTCATAAACTACGGGGTAGCTTTCCTGAGACAAAACTCCCCCCCAATGCGAAGTCAAATACATTTGTCGCACTTTAAATATCTTGCTTATATTTGGCAAGCTAAGAAATGGATTTCTCACCATAGCTTCCTTCAAGTTGTCGAAAGCTCCTCTACACTATTCAGACCATTTCCACATTACACCCTTCTTCAATATCTCCGTTACAGTTGTAACTTCCCTTGAGTACCCCTATATGATCTGCCGGCAATATTCAGCCAATACAAGGAAGGATTGCAACTTTTTTACACTTGTCAGCATCTTCCAAGGTTGCACTGTGGACTACGAAACCATCACGACAGGCCACTATAAATGGGTAATACATGTGGTTCTTGGTTCATTCCCCTCTTCAGTAATCCTCCACTGATGGTAATTCAACCACAAATCTAGCTTTGTAGAGAATTATGCTGAACTTCATTGATCAAACAATTTCGTTACTAGTAGAACGAGATAGATAACGCGGTCGTCAACTTGTTGAGAGCTTTCTAGTCAACACACAACCATATACTCCCATTTTGCATTTTTGGGGACAACAATAAAGCTTCGAACGGTGCTTTCGACGACCTAATGAAGCTGGCCTCCAACACTTCCTCTACTCACTTCCAAAGTGTGGCTAGTTCTGGTATAGTCTTTTTGTAAAGGGCATGCGAGGGTGGATTTGCCTCAAGCACCAGCTCAGTCTGGTGGTCATTTTTTTTTCTTCTTGGCAATATCTTAAGCAGTTGCTCTAACATCACCTTAGCAAACTTCAACAAGACATCCGCAATCTCTAACGGGGTCAACTCTTCTCTCATCTTATCCTCTGAAC
>JAXCLQ010000002.1:13098149-13119656 GCA_035584115.1 Cedrela odorata
TGTGTGTGTGTGTGCGCGCGCGCGCGTGCGTGCGCTAATTTATTACACATATTTAATAAATTTAAAAATATGATAATTTTTTTATATTTGAAAAATATTATATATTACAATAACTTTTCTTACATTTTATATTAGTAATTCTTATATTTTTGTTTAATTTTAAAAACATAACATGTAAAATATTTAATTTATAAATTTATATTTATCAATCAAAGACATATTTATTTGTATATTTAATATTTAATTATTTTATTTTATATTAATAATTATAAATTAAAAATACAATATTTTAAACTCAAACATATATTTTAATATTTTTAAATCATTAAATTATACCTCCAATAATTCAAAATTTAATAAAAAAAAATTAGATTGAGTTTCTAATATTGTAGTATTTTTCAAATTTTAATAAGTGAACTTATCATACTTGTTTAATATCATAATTATAATAACTAAAACACATTTTAAAAAAAAAAGAGAAAAAAATTAGAGTTGGAATATATATTTTTATTATTTTTAAATACTAATATTTTACAAACATAATTATAAATTTTATATAAATACTTTTATACCACTACATGGATGTTTATGTTCAATTCATATAAGTATTATTATAACAATTAATATATATATATATATCCTATTTATATGAATATTATTATAACACTTGATATTTATATTTAATTTATATGAATTTATTATAATATTATCCGGATGTATATGTTTAAATGGAGCAATTTCTACTCATCACAAGAGAAAATTAACTACCAATTCAATTTTGTACAACAAATTGAATATGTGCAATAAATTATTTTCTAATTTATATATATTTATTAAATTAAATTATATATCAAAAACTAAAAAATAACTTTCATTGTACCTTTTGTTAATTTTTTAAATCTCATGAAAAGTATTTAAAAAATATTACTAACATATAAAACTTATACATACAAATTAATTTTATTCATTTTATTATTTTGATTAATCATAATTAATTAACTAACATTATAATTATTATTTTGATTAATCAACTAATTTGATTATCATTTTATTATTTTTATTAGTCAACTATTTTAATTAATCAACTAACGTTATAATTATTATTTTGATTAGTCAACTAATGTTTACAGTATTACTATTAAATAATATTATCTAATAATTTTGAAAAAAAAAAATTACAGTTATATATGAACTCATCAAACCTCGTGGATGTAAAATACCCCATTAATAAAATCATAAAATTTATTTAATAAATGACATAATTTTATTAGTTCATTGCAGTACATGCCAATTATTAATAAATTAATAAGAAAATGAATAAATTAGTGGGAACAAAAAACTATTTCCCACGTGAAAATTTTCCATTTGGCCTCGTTAAATTTATTAGGTTATAAGACGGAGAAGGAAAATGAAAGACATTCCCGTCCCGTCCCATTGTCATCCCAATTTCAGCTCAGGGCACGTAGAACATGCAGAAGCCAAAAGCTATGGCTATTTTGGAGGGAATGTACTGTATTTGCTATTTAACGAAGCTCTTAATTTCAAAAATATAATAAAATAAGAAATCCATCACTTCTACTTGACATACACCATTAAATCAAATGAAATGAATACTGCTGCTAATGATTTTTGCGAACTTCCTGAACTTGAATGGCTATTTATTCATATTAATCAATCACAACAAAAATAACCATATTCAAAAACAAATTTTAATCAACAGTCAGTTTCTGATGCTTCCTGCCGGCTACATTATGTCAATTGAATTCCACATCCCTAAAGCACAAAATTTTCAGTTCCACGAAGCCATAAACAGCAACATCAACAGCCAGGCCACTTTACTGCCCTACTGCTAACTTGATAGTACTGGCAGTATTTAGTTTCGGTCAGAGATTAATCAAATTCATCACCATGTGACACAAAATTCACTGATTGGTAGAAAGGTTGCTTTTCAAAGAGAAGAAAAAACAAAATATGTAAATCATTTAACATATCAGTGCAACATAATCACCTAAACAAATTTCATATATAAGTCATCTATGAAATATAGGAAAGAATAGATTTCTTGTGCCACTTATATCTACTTTCCCGATTTGACTTAAAGCTGATCAAAACTGCATTACCTTAAGAGCAAAATTGCAACAGTGAAAGTTAATATTGCAATAGTTCACTAAGTTGAATAGCATTACGTAGATTCTTCCTTCTGCTTTTTTGATGCACGCTCGCCAACATAATTTTTCATCTTAGCTTCACGACGCTCTCTCTTCACTCCCTTTGCTTTGTTAGGTAAGGCCATATCTCCAAGCTAAATCCAACAAAAATTTCATGAATAACAACACAAACAATTACATAGGCTACCAAGAACTTAGTTTTGGCGCCAAAAATAAATAAAATGACTGAAACAATAAAAATTGCTTAAGACGATTAATTTATGGAGATCATTTACTAGGGATCAAGCTATGTCACCACCAATAAATCACATTATAAAACTCCGCCTCCTTTTTCATCCCCGGGTTTATGCATCGTATTAAAAGGAGCAATTATTTTCTTACCTTCTGATCGGGAATATAAATCTTTCCGATCTTCCCTTGTATTGCATCTTGACTAACATTTTTCACCTGTAAGCAACAGACAGGGTACACAACATCAGACACATGTCACTTCAACTCAGATAAAAAAGGAGATGAACAGAGTCAAATGAGTCAACCTTCTTCTTAGTTTGATCTTTAGCTGTTTTCATTGCTTCTTTCCTGACACTCTCATTAGGAAGACGATGTCGGCGAACAACAAAATCCATGGAGGGGCCTATTTCTACAAGTTCCATTCTTGGGACTACTGTACCAGACTTTTTCAGCCGCAGAGCACAGTGAGTAAAAAGCACCCTATTTGCAGATACTGCTGTACATACATATGCGTGGTCCAACCCAGCAATATTTAAATGCTCAACAACCTGCATCAATCAAATCTATGCTCTTGTTGATATTCTTTTGGATCCAAAAACAAAAGGCAAGCATGAAATCAAAGAAAGCAGACATATACCTCCCCCCGGAGCAAATCAACCAAGACTTCTTTCAAATGTTTTAGCTCTTCCACATTCTCAAATCCTTCCCCAACAAAACAGATGAAAGGCTTTGAACCCACTTGTGGAGCTAGTTTTTTATCATATGTGAATGTGTTCATGGGTTTAAAGTTTTCAATCCCAACCTCCACAAGATCATAGATGTGGTGATCATATGTTCGCCCTATAACAAGATTGTCAGGCCGCTTCTTTGAGGTTGAGCCATACTGCAAATATAAGTAATATAACACATCTTAATTGATAATGTTAAACATCCAAAAACAAATGATAATGAAGCATAGTCAGGATGCTCAACACTACTTCCTAAACTAAATTCCGTGTTCAATTTAGAATTTCGCCTCTAACTTCAGGTTCCATTCAAATAGAGAGACAATAAAAAATTAGAAGTCCATATATCCCAACAGCACTCTTTACACCAAATTCAAAAGCTTTTTTTTTTTTTGGCTTCTTGATTTTACACAACAAATCATTAAAATGCCCACATGACAAGTAAACAACTTCAAGGTTAACTCTGTCAATAACCAATCTAACCCTATTACAATAACAACACCCACAAGACACACACCAGATATAAACAACACAACTTTACAGAGCAAGAACTTAATATGCTGTCCTCTCACTGCAAACCAACCTACCAGCACCCAAGTATATACATCTCTCGGACAACAAGGTCTAAATCAACATGTATAGTTGCAGAAAATTTAAATTAAAACACCAAATTAATTATATCATATATGCCAAAACAGATTTTACAAACATTACTATGCATAGTTACCAACTTAAATTTTCTATGAATACATTCTAGTGATAAACCTTTAATCAAAGATTGCAACCCCACATGAAAATATATATAAAGAAAAGCAATAATATTTGTAAAATTGGATTGTGCATAAGGTTTTTTTACTTACAATAAAAATGCTGCAATCAGTTTTGAGTGAAAAGAATTCCAAAGAAGTTTCACCACCACTTTCAAATGGTCTAATGTTCTCATTCTTTCGAGTATATCTAATTGCACTTCCTTTCTTCAGAAGATAGAGTTCTGTTAATACAGCATTTAAGGTGTTGCTCGTTTTTGTCCCTTGAAGCAAAAGGGTCTTCTTCCCAGTCTCAACCTGAAAACCGTATTTAAAAATATATGTAACTCATTCCTTTACTTCATTCAGAAAAAAAAAAAAATTAAACTAATGTATTTATAAAAACAAACACAAACCATATATTTTTTTTTATAAAAATTAGTTCAACTTACAAGTTTGGGAGCGCGTTTTTCAAGCTCACGCTTGACTCTGCCTTTCTTGGGAGTTTTCACTTTCAACATAGCTGTTACCTGCAATCAGAAAAAGAAAAAACAAAGTAAGCATCACAATTTAATCCTATATTCTATAAATATAAGGAGAGAGTAGGAAATCATACTGGTTGATGGTAGCGGCAATGGGAGAAGCTGAGCTTAGAGCAGGGATGAATATCAGTTATGGCGCCGAGATGACGGCTAGAAAAGAACAAACAGGGACGGGTAAGCACGTGGGCGGCGGAGCTATGAGATTCTTGGATTTGAGGATTCCGGCTGGAAGAGAGTTTGGGGTAGAAAGAAAAAAGTGTGGCTGCTGAGAATGAAAGTTTAGGTTTTAGGGGTTTTATTGGAGTATTAACGGATTGGTCCCTGAACTTTATAAAAACAACATTTAAGAATACAGTTTGACTGTTCTTAACATTTGGGTCTCTGAGATATGACGTTCAGGAATATAAACGAGACGGGGTGGTGTTGGACAGCCGCATCCCATTGTCGCATCCCCTAAGCAATTTTGATACTTGTACCCATTAAATTTAAGTAAACCAAAATTTTTAATATTTTATTATTTTTAAATTAAACATGAAATCTTTAAGTTTAAATTGCTATGGATGTTATATAATTATTTTTTATTTAAATTAAAAAAAAAAAAAGTAATAGTTAAATACGAATATTAAGCGAATGTTTCCTTCCGGTACTCGTATCCCATTATTAAACAGAGAGGAGGAGCCACTTATAGGCGAGAGGGAGCAGCTGCCCCTTCTCAATTTTCTAACTTTTTAAATATTTACATACTACTTCGGATAGCAATTTCACCCGTGAAGCTGGCTATTGTCCTTTATTAGAGTTAATTTATAGGTCTCTTAGCATATTTAAGACAAATTTGAAAAGAAAAATTATTACGAATTTTGTATGAATTCAAATGCAAATAATTGATACTCATAAATTTTTAAATATATATATATATATATTTTAATATAAAAATACTAAAATAATATCAAAATAATATAATTTTAATATTAAACCATTAAACATGACATCCCACTTACAACACAACAAAAAATAAACAAACAAACTCATACTCAAACCTTAAATTCTCTCTTTTCCCGGCGGTCTGTTTGTCGCCCGGTCCTCGCCTCACCACTACAAATCCATTCCTGCAATAGTTATTGTGAAGTTACAGGAGTCTATTGCCACCTATTATTCACAGAGACATCAAGCCAACAAACATCTTAATGGATATCAATTACCAGCCCAAGGTTGCAGATTTTGGCATGGCCAAAGGTTTGCAAGCTAGAGGAGGGAAAGATTCCACCACTAATGTGATTGCAGGGTCCTATGGTTATTCGGCTACCAGTAATTTTCTCAACCAAATCAATTATTAATAATTCATATCGACATTTCAGATTAAAAAAAATGTTAGGAAGTGTAACATAAGAGTTGTGATAGCTACTATTAAGATTAAAATTCTTGCCTCCAATAATATTCGTGGAGTTACAGGAGTCTTTAGTGGTAGTGGCATCTCAATTTTTTTAGGTTTGTAGATAAAATAGTTCATTTTATATGCTCAAATTTATTTATGGCTTAAGAAAAAAATTAATTTTTAAATTAAAATACTTCTCTTTACAATATTTGGTCAAAAAATTCTTCACGTTTAGTTATAAATATTTATTAAACATTGAGAATTTCGATATTTGACAAAATTTTTTTATTAAACATTAAGATTCTCAACGTTTAGTAAAAGTACTCGACTAAACATTGAAAATTTCATATTATAATATGAAATTTTGAAAAATTCATATTATAATATGAAATTTTGAAAAAAAAAATCATATCAACAATATCAATCATACAATTAAGAATAATTGTTACATTGATATTACATTACAAAGTAAAGAATTGACCATATATATTTTAAAATATTTACGCAAATGAATCAAATATGTTATGATTTTATTTCGTAATATGAACATTTATACAATTAAAAATATAGTTAAATTGGTGTTACTTGTTTATGCTAAATTAAAATTTTATTAGGAAGAATACACTAAATTGGAAATAACTTGTTAATTTGTCAAAAATAAGCAATAACAATGTAAGTATATTATCAATTATTTAAATATTCAAATTGCATAATAAAATTATAACATAATTCGTTCATTTGTGCATACATTGAAAAAAAATATAATCAATTTTTCTCTTTAGAATATAACACTAATGTAATAATTATTTTTAATTATATGGTTGATAATGTTAACAATAAAAAATTCTTAAAATTTCACGTTATAATATAAAATTATCAACGTTTAATAAATATTTTTGGCCAAACATTGATATTCTTTATGTTTAGCAGATATTAATGACTAAATTGATTACAAAAATGGTATTTTAGTTCAAAAATCAATTTTTTGTTAAGATTAAATTTTAATTTTTTCTTGAATCATAATCGGACTTATGAAATATAATATTTTGTCAAAATAAATAAATAAACCACAATTTTTTTGGAGTACGCTAAGTTGAATATTAAAATCTTAATACTATATACAAATCATGTATATTGTTTAGTAACTATTTGTTATTCTTTATGTAAACAAATTATATTTTAATTATTTATTTTCTTGGTTTTGATTAATTTATCAACCAATTTTTTGCTAAAAGAATATGCATATTAATTTATCACGCAATTGCTAGATATATTTATAATTTTAATTAAATAGGTTATGAGTTTAAATTTGATATTTTATAATAATACAAATGTAGTTAAAAAGACAAAGAAAATTCGTTAAAAATTTGTGAATATCCACACGAATTTAATAAATGTTAAGTATTTATTAAAATGAGTTTGATAACAAAATATCAAATTTATTACGAATTTAAAGATGATTTAATATTGAGTTTTTTTGTAGTGTATACGAAAGCAAATTTGGAAGTATTCGTTCCAAATCTAGTATTTTGTCATCTCTAATATTACTCTCTACAGTTCTCATTCTAAAATTTTAAATTATTTTATAATTTGGCCCAAATTTTTTATTTTTTTAGTTTTTGAACATTAGAATCTATTGACATAATTTTTTATAAGGACACTTTTAACACTTAAAATAACTATTTATATACAACTTTTTGTAGAAAAGTTTTAGATGTAGACATTGATATAATTAAAAATACAAATTTAAAGTAATTTGTCGATGTTGTAAATAATGTTACTTATTTATTTTATTTTTTTATAAAATAATGTTACTTATTTATTTTATTTTTTTATAAAATAATATTTTTTTAATATACATATTGTTTTGATAGTAATAGTGACTTTATGGTATTACCACAAATAAAATGACATTTTTAATTTCAACATTTGAAAAAATGAATTGTGAAGTAGAAATAATAATCAATAAATTAGTGAATAATAATTTAATTGCATATTCAAATTAAAATATATTTATTGCCATGAAACAAACAAGACTATATATATATAAATTTAATTATTTTATTACTACTAACTCCTCCCCAACAAAGTTCTTGATTATATATATGTTAGCACCTATATTTGTTAAAATAACAAAAAATATATATATATATATAATCATTTTTTTATGATCTAAATTTTATCTTTAAACATATATATATATATATGTGAATAGTATTTTTAATATCAAATATAAATATTGGAGAATTTTTATTTAATTATAATTTTAAAAATTTATTTATAAATAGACTTTATCTAATCGATGTATGTGTCAAATAACGTATTTTTTAAACCAATAAATGTATATTAATTTTATAATAATTAATATAATATAAAATTTTAAAAATATATATTATTAAGGGCATTATTGTCTTTTCGTAAACTCTGAAGTTAGATTTGTAAGAGGTTGAGAGCTTGAGTTATTTTTAAGTACCCTGAAAACTTTTCAAATTGACACATAACTCCTCGTCTTTGTGGTTTAAGGTTTGTTTCATTCTTCTTCTTCTTCAGTAAAAATCCAAAACATTCCAAAAATGCATAAACGCTCGCAAATTTCACTCTTAAAATATCTCTTGAAGAACCCATTTCAATCTTCTTCAAAACACACGTCTCCATTTTCCCTCAATTCACGCTTTCCTGTTCCAACTCAACAACTCGCTTCCAACTCAGTCCTCATTCCAAAACCCTATTCAACTCAATTCGCTCCTGATTCTATTTTATGCTCAGTACCTCACTATTCAAATCCATTAAGCATACAAAAGACCCGCTTCGCGAAATCCCATCAAAACCCGAGAAACTACTCAGCTGAATCGAGAACTGAGTTGGATTACAACAGAGAACTGGACATGATCAATCTCAAGTTTGCAGAGGCTAGAGAGGAGATAGAGATGGCGATGGAGTCAAAAGAGACTGTGTACTTTAATGAAGAAGCTGAGTGTGCTAGAACTGCTGTGCAGGAGGTATTGGACATGTTTGATGGGCTACTGAGCAAGCTAAAGGAGAGTGAAAAGGAAGCTTTGCAGAGGTCTATGGGGCTTAAGATTGAGCAGTTGAAGGCTGAGCTTAAACAGTTGGATGATTGATTGATTGATGAATGAGGTTGGTAAACATTGGATCTTGGTTAATTTTGTTATTCATTATAAAGCGTTGTTCATTATGGTTCTACAATTTTTAATTGTACTGAATTATAGATGATTTTGAATAATGAATTATGAGAATTGAGGGTTTTTTTTATATATTTTAGGATGAACATTTTGATGTTATTATGTTTTTTATTCTAATTTTGTGCCATTGTGATTAGATGAGATTGAACTAATTTTTTACGAGCTCAACTGTTGGTAATAAGATGTAAGCTAAACAGCTATATGGTTACTTTGTTCTATAGAAACAAATAAGGATATCATTAGGAATGAAACAAAGAATGATGGAGAAAATGTTGAAAAGCTAACATGAAAACATAACACGAGTAATTAATGAGGTTAAACTACAATGATACAGTATTTATGAGCAATTTAGCAAGGGATAAAATCTACTACCTTGAGGTAACTGAAACCTAATCTCAAGTCAACCATACTCTAATAGATTGATTGCAGCTGTGTCGTCACTTTAGTTTTAATCATAACCATCTTTGGAATAGCATTGCACTATATACTTTGAGATCCATTGTATTAATTCAAGGTTAGACTATTCTACTAATAGGACAGATAAGAAAGTATTGAAAATATGTGTATTATTGCCTAGCTTTACACAGTAAATTGATATAGTGCTTTCAAGTGACAGGATAACTGTTTGCATTTTTCATATTATTGTACATTCACAATGGTCCACTACTTCTAAATACTAATCTGTTTTGGGAAATGTAGCATTTTCCAATAAAAACAAGTCTGGGTTCTGCAGCTGGAATTGGTTAAGGGTAGCATCATTCGAGTTCCTTCACTAGGCAAGTCATGATTTTCCATTCCTCATTTCTACATAACTACCAATGGGATCTTCGTCATTCTACTTAATTATGTTACTCTTCATTATTGGTCTGTAAAGCTGACTTTTTATCAGTATGGCAATATCTTTTGATTTCAATTTCAGATTTTATTGCTTAAAAAGGCTTCATATTCATTGGCTGATGGAAAAAGATGATAGATGGTTTAAACAAAGGGATTATTCCAACTCAATGGAGCTTTTGCACTAAGTATTTAGGGTTGATATATGGTATTAATTCAGCACTAGGAGAAGTATTACTCGTACGTGCCTTGATACCAATTTGCTAAAGCATCTTTTGTAAGTATTGAAATGATAATACCTTCCCAATATGATTCTTAAAGAACTTCAAGCAAATATAGATGATTCTGGTTTATACTTTGTCACTAATTCCCTCCCTGCCATAACAATTAACATTTTAGTGGGAACAACTGCTCTTACATTTATTTCATTGTTTTCAGTAATTGTTTTCCTGTTTCATGTTGGTCCTTTGTCCCTCATTCGCAATATAACTTGTTTCTTGACAACACATGGCTAGGTGAATGCATTTATGATGGGTTTAAGGCAAAAAATAAAATAAAATAAATTAAGCATTCACTTGGCATACTCAGTATATATTCATTGGATTCTAAAGTGTTTGATACCAATTTTTTGACATTTTAACAACGAGGTAGATTTGTTTTCCTTTTTCCAAAAAACAGCCTCCATTCTATCTTGGAATCCATGGTATGATAAGTTCTTATTTGTACTTTAGTCATGTCTCCGAAATTTACTTGTGTGCTCAACCTGAACAGAAGATCTATCACAATCTTCCAGCCTTCAGTGTATCATCATTTGAAAATCACGGTACCATCTAAATAGGCATTTGTAACATATAATATCTATTTTTAAAAAGTCTTAATGATTGTAGTCCTTGAAGGAGTAAAATGGGCATGAAGTTACATCATTTTTTATTCTTTACTGTTTGGGTGTGTAAAGAAGATTAGTATTTTAGTTGGTATGTGATGCAAAGGCCTTTGCTTGATACATTATTAGAAAAGTTTGTCTCAAATTTTTAGGTATTCTTCTCTTTCATAGAACTATTAATTAATAATTCTCCTCAATAGTCACTAAAGGGATGGGAAAAGAGTTATATACTCATCCCTAAAAACTATGCCAAAATCTATCCCATTCATGCTTTGGATGGTTAACTTTCACAACTTTCAAGATAATATGTTACACTATTCCATAATTCAATTGATGAATGTAACTTTTGGATAATATTTTGTGATAAATAGCATTATTCTTGCGAACAACTGACCTACAATATGCTTTTGATTGTGCTTTATAATCTTAATGTAGTGAGTTAATTTCTAGCCTTCTTTTAAACAATGCTAAATTGATCCTAGACATATTCTGCAAGGCAGATTTGTGTTATCTGAACTACTTATCTTGGAATTTTGGTGAACTCGGATTTTTTACTTTGTCCTGATAGACGCAGTTGCATGATATGGATGATAATAGTTAATTGCAGGTTTATAGCTATCCGTAATCCTATAATCTTGCTGACCAGAGAAGCTTTCCAGAAAGTGGAACCGGACCACACATAAACCAGAAACCCATTATTGTAATTCGAAACCTAGCCCTCAATTTTGGTTATTGTTGGAAACTTTGAGGTTCAATATGCATTTCATTAGTGTGGAGCAAAATTGCTCTCCAATGTTTTCCCATTTGTTGTTTTATTATGGGTGTCATAGTTCTAATACAGCTTTTCTATTAGATGTAGAATGTTGGTTACATTCATAGTATTTTTTTCCTTCATAATTAGATGACCTGGGCTGTGGCTTCTCATCTGCTCTTTATTCTGCCCATGTTCTCGATCACTAGAATCTTGATAACATTCAGCCATGCATCTTCGACAATCAGCTTGCTTATGTGAACTAGGAATTCATTGGTTTTTTTTTTTAAATTAAATTTTTGGGGAGAGACTAAGTCTAAGGTAGCTTTACTCCTAAATAGAGCAAAAGTAGAATGTTTAATTGATGTGAAAGCCTGTAAAACTATTTGCTTGTAAGGAATGTGAACCAAGTTTTCTGTTAGGTCATCAGATGACAACTGATTTCCTGAATGATGGTTTATATTTCTTGGACAGTAGGTAACAAATATTCAGAAAACCGTCTGTACGCTGATATTTTTATTTTGACCTAGCATGCTCTGCTTGTTTACCGAGAAAATAATGAAAAGAAGAGCTCAGTTATTCCCTCAAGCAGAACAGTGTTGATTCTTCTTAAAATAATATTTCACCATCTCTGTCTGTTCAGTTGATTTACCATCATTTAGATATTTTTGCCATACCATTATCATTTGATATCAAGAAAAAAGAAAACAACAATACAGACAGAAACCAGAGGCAATGCTGTATGATTTTTGGAAAACATATAGAGCACTGAACATGGGAAAGTAAGCTTGTATTGTATAAGAAAAGGATAAGATCTCTTTTGGAAGGAAGGCCATGAGGGGAACATTAGAAAATGATTTGATTTTGCTTTATGGGACAAGATATTACAAGTGAAACAAAGTAAAGATGCTTGGCAATTCAACCAAATATTACAAATTTACAATTGCAAGTGCTTTAGCTTGGGTTATCAATTTCATTCATCACATCCTCCTTTTTGTCTTTTTCTCTTTGATTCAATTGTTTTCAGTCTTGTTTTTTGGGCTGATTTCAAACCAACAGTTGTCAATTACATGCACAATGAAGGTCATCAAAATTGAACCAAAGAAAATAACAAAAGAAATAGATTTGCAAAAATATGAGAGGGTGCAATTTGTTGTCAAAGAAATGCAATGGTAGTTCATGGGGAAGATCATGGACTGTCTGGCCTAATTCCATTGGAAGTATTGTCTAGGACCATCCTCTTTGAGGAGGCAACAAAACAACCACACAAGTTCAAATGTCTTCAATAAAGATTCGGCTTTCTCTTTTGGTTTGTTCTCTTCTCACATATCTTCTCTTGACTGACTGACTGGCTTTCAAAATTACCAAAAACAAAAACAAAATCATAATCGTAATTCTTGACTTCTTGGTTCAGTTTAAGACACTGCAACGGGATACTGGATTGGGTTCTTTTGTTTGTTTGCTTCTTTTTTATTGGAAGTAGCATGTACACAAACAAATAAGAAAAGATAGTGATTGATTCAACTTGTAAAATTTATGATCTATGTGGTAATATAAGAGATTACACCCAATGTCTTTTTCTAGCCTTAAGCCAAAGTAGTCAGTAGTCATTGTTCCTTAGTGCGACCAGTCGCGAGTATTAGCGTGTTGGGGGGTCATCTTTTCTTTCAGCTGTGTAAGTAAAGTTGAGGTCTAAATTCCACTTGCATTAGAGTTGGATGAAATTTTTTATTTTTATTTATATAGTATCTTTAAAAAAGTAAACGAAAAAAGAAATAAAAAAAGGAACTATCGATAAAAAAAAAAAAAAAAAAAAAATTAATAGTATAAAAGATTTAAGATTTAAATTTTGTTTATGTTAAACTATATATATAAAGAGGGATGTGGGTGGTGCGGCAGTAATGGAGTGATGAATGGTTGATGATTATCTTAATAGATCTTCTTTCTGAGCAATACTTTTGCACGAGAACTTTAAAGGTGTTGTGGACCAGTAAGACCAAAGTTGAACAACAAGAAGATTTCAAAGAAGTGGTGGAGACAAATCTATTGTCTATTGTCAGTTTAGGCATGTGGGGGAGTGGGAGAGAGGCATGGCCTTGTTTCTTGCCTGTCTGCTTTTACTAAACGTCCATTGGCCCTACTTGAAATTATGTTGCTTTTTCATCTTTTCTTTTCTTTTCACAATATTTGCTGAATTTCAGGCTCTCTGCTGCCATAGTATTGAATATCTTGCTGCATGCATTTGTTTAAAGTTAAAATAGTTTAGAAGGGTACAACACTAACGATTCAACCCAAATTTAGGCAGAAATTTGGGGAAATTCGATTACAGAAAGAGAACTTAAATTCCACAAACAAAATTCTGATCTGCAATTCACTTGAATCCAGCCAATCTTCCAGTAAATGGGTACGACATGGATTAGGCCACCAAGAAATGATGGGAAAATTGGCACCAGATAAAAAAAAAAACAAAAAAACAAAAGCAGAAAGCAAAACATGAGGCAAATAAAACACATTGATGATTCTAAAACTGTACAAGAAAACCCAAGACCACCATGCATTCACATTCAACAATATCATTTTCTTGATATGAGAATGAAGCTCAATCACTAAATGTCCTTAAAAGAGAAACAATAAATAAAATTAACTTTGAATTGAAGACTGTTTTATTAGAGGTTGAGAAGTTTTGCCGCATTCTTCAGGTGGACTCTTCACTTCCATTAACAGTGCAACTACTTCCTTCATGGTTGGCCGTTCAGCCGGCGAAGAGTTCACACAAAACATTGCAATGCCTAGTGTTTGAAGCATTTCTTGCACCATTTGATCTGGTAAACCTTGTAGCTTAGTATCGAGAATTGACACAGCTGGTTCGAAGCTTCCCATTTTCTTTTTCACCCACTCGACTATATGTAGTCCATCGCCTGCCTGAAACTCAACCGCACTTCGTCCACTTAATATCTCAAGCAAAACCACACCATAACTGTACACATCACTCTTCTCGGTTATGTTCATGGTGTATCCATACTCTGCATTGATCATAGAATTATGTTAGATGTGGAGCTAATAACAAAACAAAGCTCTGAACATAAAAGAATTATATCACTTTTGGTCATTAACTAAACATGAACAAAATCCATATGAATTTGTAAAACATGTGGGAATCATGTTTGATGCTACTATAAATTCGCAAAACTAATTATATGAACTGAAAAGCTATCAGATGGTTAAGAAAAAGATGATATGCAGATTATATGAAGACCTTAAGCATAAGAGGACGTTAATTAAGAGAGATGTTACTTACCTGGGGCTATATAACCGTAAGAACCAGCTACTCTAGACATTGCATGGTGATAATTAGGAGAGTTCATCAACTTTGCCAAACCAAAATCTGCCAAATAAGCCTCGTACTTGGAATCAAGAAGTATGTTATTGCACTTGACATCCCTGTGAAGAATAGCTGGAACACAATCATGGTGGAGATAAGCTAGACCCTGAGCTGACCCAACTGCAATTTTGTACCTAGTTTCCCAGTCCAAGTTTCTATTCCCTAGCAGCAGCTGTTGTAGATTGCCATTTGAGATGTAGTTATAAAGTAGCAGCTTAACACTTTTATTGGAACAATAACCTAGGAGCTTGACAATATTTCTGTGCCTAATGTGTCCAAGAATTTGAATTTCAGCTGCAAAAGAGTCTACTGGTTCTTCATCTCTTTTCATTTTCCAGAGCTTTTTCACAGCAATCAACTCACCATTAGGCATTTCAGCCTTGTAGACGACCCCAGAGCAGCCTTTGCCAATCACGTTTTCATCTTTCAGACAATTCAGGATGTTGTCAATGGTGAAGTTGAGCTTTTGAAAGGGAATAAAAGTCCATGGATAAGAGAAATCTTCAGCTCCTGGTGGTAAAGCTGGTGCTCCGGAATATCTCTCCACCATGTACGTATGATTTCGTGTAACTACAATCCATGAAGCAAGAACAGCTATGGTCACCGAAGCCAGAATAACAAAAATCAAAGCTATAGTTTTGGCAGATTTCAACCCGTTTTTCCGAATGAGACTAGAGGAACAAGTAGACCCGTCAGTGGATTCACAAAGACGCGGGTTCTGTAGATAGGAATTTGGTGGTAGAGTTCTAAAAAATGTCGTTACAGGAATAGGACCTGAAAAATTATTGTTGGAGATATTCAAGGAAGTGAGACTAGTAAGGGAACCAAGGACTTTGATTCTTCCACTTAGCATATTACGTGAAATATCAAGTGACTGTAACTGTGTCAAGCCAGACATTTTCTCTGGGAGTTCTCCTGTAAATGCATTTGAGCTCAAGTCCAAACTGATTGTTAAGCTTGTGACATAACCAATCTCCAGTGGAATTCCACCGGACAGACTATTGTAGCTCAAATCAAGCAGAGTCAGTTTCTGTAAATTTTTAATGGATTTTGGAATTGAACCTGTGAGTAAATTGTTGTTGAGAATGAGCTTGTTCAAGTAACTGAAGTTTCCAAAACTCCAAGGAATTTCACCTGTCAGGCTGTTTCTGCTTAAATCAAGCTGCTCTAAATTCACAAGCTCCCCTAACTCGGCTGTAATTTCTCCGGTAATGTGGTTATTGTGCACATCCAATAGCTCAAGAACTGTTATATTAGCAATCTCTGAAGGAAGGCCACCAGAAAAATGGTTCATGTACAAGTCAAGAAAGACCAAGTTCTGCAATTGGCCTATCTCCTTTGGAATCTGCCCAGAAAGCTGGTTTTCTCCAAGCCTCAATCTCACTAGTGACTGACAATTTGCAACACTTGGCGGCAACACTCCTGATAACGAATTCCCTAGAAGAAGCAGCTTGCTCAGCTTCTTCAAACTGAAAATCTCTTCTGGAATTGACCCAGTAAGCTTGTTCCTCGAAAGATCCAGAGTATAGAGCTCTATGCAGTTTCCAAATGAGGATGGTATTGTTCCAGACACCAAATTGCCCCACAAGAAAAAGCTCTGCAAGTATTTCAAGTTACCAACCTGCCACGGAATCGAACCTGATAATTGATTCTTATCAAGTTGAAGAGCTGTTAACCTCGAACAGTTACTTAACTGCCATGGAATCAAACCAGTTAGCAGATTATCAGACAAATGAAGCTGCTCAAGAAGCACTAGCTTCCCCAAGTCACCAGGTATTACACCAGAAAGATCATTAGCTGAGGCATCAAGCACAACAATTGCTGAACAATTGGAGAGCTCAGCTGGAATTGAACCAGTTAATGCATTGCCCCATAAAAGCAAACTAGTAAGTTTTTGCAACTTACCCAATTGAGGTGGTATGGAACCAGTGAGCTTGTTCATGTGCAAATACAAATTCCTTAACTCTGAACACAACCCAAGTTCGGGCGGAATCGATCCAAATATCTCAGTATCATAAAGAGCTAATGTTTGAAGATTGATTAAGTTACCAAATGTAGGCGGTATAACACCAGAGAGGCCAGTGGCTGCAGCACCAAATGTTGTGAGATTTGTGAGCATTCCTAGTTGTGGAGGAATTTCTCCTGTTAAGTATGGATTTCCTCCAATTCTAAATTGTTGTAAAGAGACCAAAGAACCCAATTGAGATGGTATTGAGCCATTAAGCAAATTATCTTGTAAACAAAAAACTTGAAGTGAAGTAAGATTAGCAAGTTGAGGAAAAATCCTGCCTGAAAGTCTATTGGAATTCAGAAAAAGGAATTGAAGAAATGAGAGTTGGCCTAGCTCTTCAGGAATTGAACCAGAGAGGGAGTTGGAGGAGAGGTCTAAAAGGCGCAAATGAGTAAGCTGGCCAAAAGAAGGAGGGATTGTACCTGAAATATTAGTTGAGGAGAGATTAAGGAGTTGCAGAGAAGACAGAGAAGAAAGCTGTGGAGGTAAGGAAGAAAGATTGAGAAATGTGTTTGGGAGAGAAAGGGAGATAACTCTGTTTTGAGGAGAACAAGTAATGCCTTGCCATGAACATGGAGTCAAGCTTGAAGGATTCCATGAAGATAATATTGAAGAAGAAGCTTTTGCGGAAGGACCAGCAGCAGAGATAAGAGAAAGAAGGGCTTCTCCGTCAGGTGAGAGTGAAGTAACCAAAGTGTTCGATATGGTTAACAAGAACACGAATGAGAAAAACAAGAGAGAAGAGGCAACAAAATAACTGGTTCTTTCCCTTTGAGCCATGGAAAAAAAATCTGCTTTGAAATGGTGAAGTTTAAGAAATGGGGTTGAGGAAATGAAAATGATTGACCTGGTCTTGGAAACTGTGATGCTGATGAAGATGAAACTGAAAGTCTACTCTAGGAGACGGCATGCATGTGAGAAGAGATTAATTTTTCTGCTGATGAAGATTTTAAGGATGCTTAAACTGCACACTAAAGAGTTGAACTTCAAGCTCATATGCATGTGATGAAGAAAACAAACAAACAAGAAGAAAAAAAGAGGAGTTAATAAGTATCATAAATCATCCATCAATGGAGGATTCTGTCGAACAAACAGTCAAAGATTCATCAAAAGATCAGAAAAAAAAAAAAAAAACCAAGAAAAATACACCTCTTCCTAGTGTTCAAGAACAGAAAATGATGAAAATATCAAGCTTTTAAAGCCAAACTTCGGCAGCTTAATATACTGCATGAATGTAGGCCATGATAATATATATAGCAGAGGTGAGAGAACGGTGCTGACGGTGGCAGTGGTGGCCGGCGGTGGCTGTGTGTTGGGAGTTCAGAGAGCTCTTAGTATGGAAGAGTTGGAGAAAGAGAGAGGGAGAAGATTTCTTGGCATTTAAATAGCAGGAATTATTTAAAGATATTGAGTAGAGAAATTAGGGCGCCATCGTTTTTGGCTTATGTTTTATTATCCAGTGAAGAAGCAATGAAAGCTCGACTTGTTTTTGTGAAGAGCTGTGTACTGTTGACTGTTATTTTTCTGTTTACATCACCGTCATCGATCTCTAGCTCTCCACGTGTCATGATCAGAGGTGATCTTTTGCCCGGTGGGATCCCACACTAATGGGCCCTTACGGTGGAATCCGATGGTTTACGTTTTATCTATGTAAGGATATGTAATCCAATGGTCAGGGTTTCCCTGGATTGGGTGATATTCTCCAGCATGGTTGACACGTGTACATGAACCGTAGTGTGGTTTTAAGAAAAAAAAAAAAAAAAGAGTACATTTTAATATTTTTCATATTAAAAATTTAAAAAGGTCGGGCGAGGCACATTGAGTGTGTGATATGATAATATGATAAAAATGCAATGCATTGGGAATACAAGAATTTGAAGAAAATAGGAGTGAGGTTTAGGCAAGGCAAGGCAAGGCAAGGCAAGGCAGCTTTGGAGATTGTGAAAGTTAAAAAGCAACGTGTTTAGGGTAAGTAACTAGTAATCAATTGATTTCAATGTCTTTCTTTCTTTCTTCTCTTTTAATTATTCTCTCATTATACATAATCCCTGAATTTTAAATGAAATAATAAATAAAAATATACTCTATAATTTTATGACAAATTAGTCCATATTTTTGTATCCAAATAATTAGAGATAACAAATAAGTCAGGTTAATACAATACAATATAATATAAAAATTAATAGACCAACACAATATGTGAGCTAACATGAACGGGATTTGAGCTCACAATTTAAGCACAAGTTCAATAGGCATACAAACGGGCATAAAAACATAAATAATTAATTAGAAAATTATAAAAAAAATAATAATTCACTTAAAAAATATTTATATAAAAATTAAATTTAGAGATATTTTGACAATTCTAATTAATTAATTTTTTAAAATATTTAAAATTTTAAAAGTAAAAAAAGTAAAAAACTAATATAACATGACATAACACAAATTTAATGAATTCATAAGTTGTGCCGACTTCTAAAATTTAGTCACAACATAAACACAAATGAACTTGAGTTACAAAGATTTAATAACTAACATTAAGGATTTATTTGTTACAAATAATTAAAGTATATTTTTATTTAATATTTAACTAAATCTAGAAGACTTATCCATTATTCTTCCACAAATAAATATTACTTGCTCAAACATTGCATGCTTAAACAATTTGTCCCTTAAACTTGGCCTTCTTTATGTTATTATTAAAGAAAAGGGGGGGTTGGTTATTAGGGTTTAAGTTTGGCGTGAAAATTGAGGAATTTGTACAGTGAGATAGATTTAGTGTGGCGTTAAAGAAGTAAAGTTACCGAGGAAGAGGAGGTGGGTTGGTTTTGGAAGTGGAGCAAAAGAGATGCGAGTGTGAGAGATTAATTTTCATTTTCATTTTCATTTTCATTTTTTGAATAGATTAGGGCACAGGTTTCGATTAGGAAAGGACTTTTTCCTTTTACATTTTTTAGCCGCACGAGACATTTCTTAATTTCACTCATTAATGAATGTCACCTCCAATTTTGGACTTTAATTTGAGTTCTTTTAATGAATAATGAGGAATATTTTGGTCATAAATTCTAAGAGAGGGGTACAAATATATACAACTATAATAGCATATACTACTTCTACTACTACTATATATTACTATTTTGTCTGTCTTGCACCATGGTGGGGTGAATGTGATGTATCATTAAATTAGATTATATGCATAATTATAAAATAATACTAAGCATACTTATATTTATGTATAAACTATTGACGTGGCATTATAGTTTTGGTTGAATAAAAACACAATATCAATGCAATTAATGATAATCAATAATGCGAACCATTTGATAATTATACAATAATGTCATATAAATTTAAAATTTATAATTTTGTATAGAGAGTTTGTGTTTCTAACACTACTAATAATTATACTATTAAATTTATATTATTAACCATTGTGTATTATTTTTTAAAAATATATATAATTTATTATTTATTAATAAAAATACTTAATAAATAATAAATTACAATGACTCATAACTACAATCAGTAGCACTATAAATACAAATTTACATCCACAGTCATTTATACAAACTAACATATCAGTATTATATTATTATTTACAATAATATATGAAAATTCACATGAATAAAAAAATTTTACACTATAAAACATGCGACAACTATATGATTTTATCACAAAAGTTTGAATTAAAAAATTTTTAAATAAGTGTTTATATCGTTAATATTATTACTCTATAATTTTTACAAGGCCATAGTATATACATTTTATTTGTTGACATGGGGTGGGGAGAAAAAGTACTAAATTAATTTTTGTCTGTGCTTCAAAATCAAATAATACCCACTAAAAGCACAGATAATTTTTATTTAATTATATATATATATAAAAATCTATTATATTATCCAAAAAAAAATCTATCATTTAAACAATCTAATACTCACATACATTTTTTTAATTAATTAGATTAAGTACTAAATTTAAGATATAGTTTAACATTTCTAGGTTAAATTTATATCATTAACTCATGCATTGACATTACTTAGCTTAGTGAAAGACAATATAAGTTAGATATTTTCTTAGATAGCGTAATATTGGGCATAATATATATAACTTTTCCCAAATCTTAGGAAGTTAATTAATATTAAAATAACATTAATTTAGTAAGTTTAATAAATAATTAATTAAATTGATGGAGGGTGGGTCCAAACCGTCCCCTTTCAAAGGTGCATGACTCACATTAAAGGGGTCCAATTTTATATTTTTTAATGCGCCGCGACATGTATCTTTGTTTTAAAACATAATAATAATAATATTTAATTATTTATTTGTATCTTGTAAATATATGTGCATATATATATATATATATTGATCATAATTAATTTAGTGTTTAATTTCTATAAAAAAAAGTAATTCAATTAGTGTTTATAATACATATAAATTATTAATGTAAATAATTTTAATTTATTATACTACGAAAAAAGCTATTAAACTACACCATGCAATAGTATTATATGTTTCGCAAGACTTATTTTAATTAATTGATAAACGATAATTTTTTTTATAATCTTAGGAGTCAATTTATATATATATATATATTACAAATTTTATACTTTAAATTACAATATTAAATAATAATAATAATAATAATAATAATAATAATAA
>JAXCLQ010000002.1:13122656-13147629 GCA_035584115.1 Cedrela odorata
ATTTTCTCAATTTTCTCATTCCACCAAATGTTTTTCGGTGACTTATTTTCTAGTGAGAGGATGAAGTTATCGATTGAGAATAATTGGCATTAATATCTTAATTTAACTTAGGTGAGTTTTAATTTTATATTATTGCATATATATTTTTATTATTATTTTAATGTAATGTTGCTGGAAAAATGGTGTTAGGTAACTGAAAAATTTAAGATATTATTTGAATAAGTGTTTGGTGTTGTTGATTTGCATTTTGTTTGATGTTGATTTAGTTTTGTTGGTGTTTGGGGAGAATGTTGTTGGAAATTTTTGAAAATTATCGGAAAATAGAAAATAATGATAAAATAGAAAATGATAAGATGCAAATTGTATGCAAATTAGTGATAGAAAGTGGTCCAAGAAGCCAATTTTAGCCACCACTTGTGGTCCGGTATCTTTGTTTTTTGGAAATATTTGGACCAATTTGTCATACTTTGAAAACTTTTATCAATATTTGTAATTTGTTAACATATTTGGATTAATTTAAAATAATGGCCAAATTTTTAAATTTATGCATTTTAGTCTATTATTTTGATGATTTTTCTATTCAAAATTGTGGCCTAGGATTATTTATTTTTGTCACGCCCTTGCCCGTGGGGTTTACATGTAACAACCGCCACAGACCTTCGAGACACATTCTAAATCTCTGAACATATCCCTTAAACTTGTAAGGCTGCTTAGGTGCTTGTCTCGTAGATAATCATTTTCATAAATTTATCTCTCCGAGATACTTTCAAATCATCTCACAAATAAATGTATATTGAATTTATAAATATTATAGGGAACTCAATAAAATACAATATTTTCTATTCATAATTAAATATATACAATAATTTCTCAAAACATAAACAGTGGACTAACCTAAATAGTCTATGAGTCAAGGATAACAATGATACCTGAGGGCATTACACCCTTAATCGATCACCACCACTAATTATCGTTATTGACTACGCTTGATTTCCTAAAACTAGAAGGTGGGGGGGGTGAGTATATGAGGATATACTCCGTGAGTGGATAAAAATATATTTTTAAGAAAATCATTTATAAATAGACATAAAACAATTTTATTTAAGTAAACCATAGTCTGTTATTCAAAATTAACGAGCTGGCTCCCTTTTCTGGTGGTTACCTTGACCGTAGTAACCTCGAGACCGTCAGTGTCTTTATGCACAGAAAATAATGCTCATTTAATAAAAATAATTTTTTTTAAGAATAAATAATGCGTACTAATTTTCAAAACAGCTCCACCACTGACGTTGACCTCAAGTAGTCACATAATGATACTCATAACCGTCCTCGACAATCCCGCAGATGGGTAATCCATAACATCTACCCATATAACTGCCCCACCTGTAATGCACTCACCTAGGCGGCCTTTCAATAAGTCCGTCCCTAGGTTACTTTCATATAGCTACAGTCATATACAATCCTGGTTCTCCTGATCATATCACCAATACAATTACATAAATATCTATGTACCAATCATTTATAACACATTATTATCAACAATTTCATTTACAATATCAAACATGGTCTCATGGCCAAACATATATTTACATTTCTTGGCCTCATAGCCACATGCATATCAAATTCATATACAGGCCATTCATATTTATTTCAAATCAACAATAAATACACTATTTCTTAATTTATAAAATAATAAGTTTTATAAAATAATTGAATACTGTAAAACATGTAAAAAATAATCCACTCACAGTTAAGGAAGGGTCACCACTCTCACAATTTATCCTCATGCCCACTAGGTTCCACTCGTTGATTATCAGTGCCTAATATCACACATGCGCTATCTCATAAATTTCAATATTCCAAATAATTATAACATGCACTAAATGCGATATTCGTGAATAATATATTTACGATTCCTTAGTTTGACACACATTATTTTATGAGGCTTAACTTTTGATGCCATTTATTTGATTCCCAACAACGGAATCTCATGACTATAAATATTTCAAATTCTCATTTTTGTCTAAGACAAATATACTTATTCTCAACAACATTTAACGTGTATATATCATCATAAACTTCCATTTATCGCAATTTTACACAAATTTATATTTTCGTTAAATATAGATACAATTATTTCAAACGAAAGTCAACACATATTCAACATTATATTATTCTAATTATCACCATTTAACAAAATTCTTCATTTCCTATGCGAAAATCAAATATAAATTTGGATGAACAGTAACTTCTAAATTTTAATATACTCAAAATCTTAAAATCATGCTTATATTGAGCTAATAGACTTACCAATAACTAGTTCAAATCCTTAAAAACTTCAATTTGTCTTTTAAACGCAAAAACCTTAATTTTAATTCAAAACCCATTTTTTTCTTTCGCTTATCCTCATCTTTTCTAGCCCAAATGTGGTACCAATGCGAAGAGGAGAAATTGGGGAGTCATTTGGTAATGAAAATTAGTAACATAATCGGAAGAAACTTTAAAAATCAAGAGAAATAAGAGGGAAGAGAAAGAAAGAGACGATTTTTAGTGAGAGAGAGGGGGGAAAATTTTTGTTTTTAAAGAGATAGAAATGTTTAAAAACTGTTAAGGGGCTTGGGTATATATATTGTGAAAAAACCCAAATGCCCTTAAAATTTCAAAATTTTCGCAAAAAAAAAAATTTATTTTCGCAACAAACCCGTCGACCTTTTTCCCCAACCGGTTGACCGGTGCTGCAGTGCATGCTATAGTATACGCTACAGTGTGTGCTATAAAACCGCTACAGTGCCCCTGACATAGCTACTGTCGGTAGATCGGTTGCTACAGTACGCGATTGTGCCCGCTACAATAACTCAATTCTTCCCTTATTTGAAAATCTTGCAATTTAGTTACTGAAATCCTTACAATTTGGTCCCTTTTATTTTTTTATTTATTTGATTTAATTTTTATTATTCTTTGAACCAATTTAATTTTCTCATATTATGAGCTGACTTAAGCTCGACTAAGTCTCATTAATGTGTTAATTTATCTTAAACCATGCATGTGTGAACATGAATGTCATTAAATGATCATTTTACCCCTATATTTAAAAAATAGGATTTATATATTTTGTCATAATTTGAATGGTTTTTTCTATGATTTGAGAAATATTAAAAGTTTTAATTAATTTTTGTAAATTTTAAATATTTAGGGCTCAAATGTATGAAGTTTAGTTAGTTATGTGCTTATGTTGATATTGTAATAGTTTTTTTTTGTTATTTGAGAAATATTATACCTATTTGTTATATTTTGAAAGTTTTAGTTAAATTTTATAATTTGAGAAAAGTTTAGGGTTAATGTAAAACAATCATCAAACTTGTAAATTTATGCGTTTTAGTCCATTATTGTGATGATTTTGCTATCCAAAATTGTGGCCCGAGATTATGTATTTTCTCGTAATTTGAATGCTTTTGACATGATTTGAGAAATCTTAAAAGTTTTAGTTAATTTTTGTAAATTTCAAGTATTTAAGATTAAAATGTATGCAATTTAGTTAGTTCTATACTTAGGTTGATGTTGTAATAATTTTTCCATTATTTTAGGAATACTGGCACATATTTGAAAAAATTTAGTAAATTGCATAATTTGTGAAATGTTTGGGGTTAATGTAAAAAAATCCTAAAACTTGTAAATTTATGCATTTTGGTTCTTTTATGACTTGATATTGTACATTTGAATAGGAAAAATGGTCAAGCCATAAAAAATATTGAAGGTTTTTAATAGCAACTACTTTTAGGGCTATCCGACTTCATTATCTTATATGTGGGTGACAAGAAAAATAAAAGAAAAATTATAAGAAAAATCATTTTCTTGTAATTAGTTATATCCATTTCTCAAGCAACCTCGTACATTGGACGTTGTTGCAAAAGGTAGTTATCACCAACAATGATGATAATGTCATAAATTTTCTCGTGGAAAGCACCACTATAAGGTTTTCTTGGTGGAAGTTTGCTTTGGTGACAAGCATGAATATTGATCATTATTTAGTTAAGGTATATGGTAGTCATCAACTCAAGGACAAATTTTTTGAACATAAGGTGATTCAGCTAGGTGAATTAGATAAAATATACGATGGGTTCAATTTCAATGTAATAAATGACATTGATGCAGTCAAGTTGTCGTTGTATTACTTGCTTGAACAAATATTGTTCGGTAGGGGGTCCTATTACAATGCAGACAACGGGTTAATGTACAAAGTAGACAATTTAAACCAATTTAACATGTATCCATAGGGATTTGTGGTATACCAATATTTATACAAGAGTTTGAGCTGCGTAATGATAGGGAGGGTAGAAAAATATAAGGAAAAAATTGTCATTCTCGAAGAAAAGGGTAAGCAGTATACACCAAAATATGACTTGTTTAGATTTGTCATTGCATTTCAACTATACCTCAAAAATTACTATTTGTTTATGTGTGAATTTTGTAGTTGTCATATCATAGATGTTAAGGTAACATACCTGACATTTAACATATTGTTTGTTAAACAGTGTTGGATGTACAAGGCCATTAAATATATAGGCATGGCATACACTCGACCTAAAGGCAATGTGTAAATGTTGTTCTTCGAACACAGGGGTAAAATAATTATTTAATGCATGCAATATTACAAGTGCACGATTCAAGATTTATTTGACACATTAACGAGACTTAAGATAACTAAGTTGGCTTAATGAAATAACTAATATAGATTTAGTTGTATTTTTTGAAAAACTGAAAAAGAGACCAAATTGTAAAATTTTTAGGGATTAAATTACAAGATTTTTAAATTGTAAAAACTGAGTCACTGTAGCACCGGTCGCCCGGTTAGAGGAAGAGGTCGACTGGCAGAAGGCGTCTTGAGGGACTAAGCAACCGATCAATCGGTTAGAGGAACCGGTCAACTGGCAGTAAGTGTGTTTGATAACACTATTTACGGTACTGTAACATTGATTCACGACATTATAACGCACTGTTTACTACACTGTTCTTCACAAAAATTTGACTTTTTCTAAATTTTTTAAAATTTTAAAGGTATTTTAGTCTTTTATCTATTTTATATATATACCCATTGCCTCTAATAGTGTCCATGCTTCTCTCATTTGCTAAAAACACAAAAAAAAAAAAAAAAAAAATACTCTCTCCTTTCCCAAAACAGTCCCTCTCCTCCCTCTCCATTTCTCTTCAATTACTCAAATTTTTACCGATTAATTTCGAAATTTCCACCAGCAAATGATTCACCGACCTTTCCTCTTCGCATTAGTACTATATTTGGGCTAGAAAACACTAGAATAAGCGAAAAAGAAAAATGAGTGTTAACTCAAATTTGAAATTTTTTCGATTAAACAACTAATCGAGGCTTCTAAGAGTTTCTATGGAGTACCGATAAACTTATTAACCCATTATAATCATAATTTTAAGGTTTTGAGAATGTGAAAATATTGGGGTTTACTATTTATCCGAATTTAATTTAATTTTCACTTATGAAACGTCGAATTATGTTGATTTGTGTCAATTAGAAGTATATAATGTTATATACATGCGTTGAATATTGTTTGGAATAAGTATATCCGTTTAGACAGAAATAAAAATTTGAGGATTTCAATGAGTTCGCGTATGAAATGTTAAATGGTATTAAGTAGTGATAATTGAAGTGTTGTAATGAAAATGTATGTGAAATTGGAATGTTAATAGCTATGGGATTTCATTGTTGGAAATCGGATAAATGGCCTCGTAATGTAATATGTGTCAAACTAAGAAATTGTGGACAAGTTATATGAACATCGCATTTAGTGCATATTATAATGATTTTGAACATTGAAATTAATAAGACTATGCATATGTGATACTAGGCATTGAACACACGATATTGGAACCTTATGAGCGCGAGGAGTAATTGTGGGAGTGGTGACTCTTCCTTACTTATAAGTAGATTTATACATATATAATTATGTAAATAAAATGCATGTGATACTTATATGTACCGTTGTGTGTTAAATAAGTATTGTGAAATGAATGTTTTTCATACACTTTATATTGATATTAGGAATTGTTTATAAATGGTCTGCCATTAAAATTTTACTTGATATACATGCATGTGATGACCGAAGAGCTAATTTGGATTATATATTTGTGAAAATTGGTTGAAAATGTGATGGCCAGGGAGGCTGGATTTTGATTACTCTATTGTTTTATAAATGAATTATTTTAAAATGATGCATGTATATTAGTGATATGAGGCCGGATATTGTTGTATGGCCAGTGACCCAAGTTATTTACTGTATATATAGGGCTGTAACCTGTGGACGGACCTATGAGAGGCCGCATAGATTACTAGTGCCACAGTGGAACTGTATAAGGGAGGATAAGTCATGGTAAGCCCACTATGTGCAGGTAAGTGGATGTCCAATGATATAGAGACACTATGGAAAGTCGTAGCGGCTTGATAGGGATCTCCTAGATTTAATAAATACGACGAGGACAGTTACTTTATCACCAAGTGACTACTCGGGCTAACATCAGTAAAACGGGCTTGTTTTATAAATGCATGTTTTATGTAATTAAATGATTTTATAATGCTTAAGAAATGGTTTCTATTTTACAAGAATGCATTGCATATGGTTTTATGCATAACAAGCTCACTAATAGATTTCGACATTACCTCGGCCAAGGTAGCGGTCAAGATAATATAATCAGTCTGTTTTAGTTGTTTAAAATGGATGCAAACCATCTTTACATTATTTACAATTATTGGTTGTACATGAAAATAAATATATACGTACTTTGATCATGATAATAACAAAATCTCAATATCATGGTTTAGAAATGTGTATGCATGTATGTATAACTATGTATGTATGCACTTACTCACTGAGTATAGTTGTATACTCACTCCTCACAACTTTAGTTTTCAAGTTAAGCGCGTTAGTCCTAACTAGTCTCATGATAGCGATAGAGGGCTTGAGAAGCTATTGTATGTTTTCTATCTTGATTCACTTGTATAATTCAAAATCCACTAGATATGTGTTTTAACTTAGATATGTATTTTCTTAGGAGTTATGTAAAAAAAATGTATTATAACTACATGTTATGTAAGAAATTATTATTTTGTTCAACCTATATATAAATAGTTTCCTATATTGATATTTTATTTTCTAAACATATTATGGACGAATTGATCACAGAGATCAATTCTTTGATAATACTCTCATGGATGGAAAGTATATTTATAAACTGTTTTCAGAAGTTTATGGTTTACAGGAAGCCTTATAGGCTCTCTCGATTTATTTTTGGTGTATGAATTATATCAAGAGAGTCTGTGACGATTGTCACAGGTAAACCCCAATGTCGAGGCGTAACACAATGAATTGTTGTCCTAATTTGCAATACCTAAAAAGGAGGTGAATTGTGATCTTTAAAATTTAAGACTTAAGGTGTATATAATACACTGAAATTAATAAAACAGTAGAGAAAGAGAAAGAAAGAAAACACTGTATTTATAGTGGTTCAGCAATATTGGTCTACGTCCACTCTCTCAACTTTAACTCACCACCAAGGTTCGACTATCTCTTTATTTATACCAGTCAAGTAAAATCCAATACAACTCATTCTGAGGTGAAAGGCAACCGTACAATTTCTTTATCCAGGTGAAGCGTAACTTAATACAATCTTTATATAATTCGGGTGAAGATGAACTCAATACAATACAATAATGTATTTCTGTGTTTTATACTCTCACATCAGAACTGATGTATCAATAAGCTCGTATAATTTATTTTCTCTTACAAGAATAAGTGAATAAACAAATTTACAGTAGAGAGAGAAAAGAGAAATGTTTATGTTAAGATTAAAAATTGAATGATCATTGATACTCAAGGATATACTATATTATTCTTTTCTCCTTAAATTCTTTTATTTCTACTTGTTCTCTTTGTAAAGTCATTTGTGTCTAACAGCTTAATTAAATGTATTAAATGTTCGTCATAAATACTGCAGAAATTACCGTTTAACTTTAAATCTCCAGGAAGTATCAATCCCTTCTGGCAATATATCAATCCGTTTGTTCAAAAATTGAATCTAAGTTGATTTTTAATTCCGAGTATCAATCTGTTCTCCTTTACGTATCAATCTAGTTCACTTCGTAAATAATTTTTAACTCTCTAGAATTTTAACGTATCAATCTCTTCAGTCTAGGTATCGATCTAGTTTACTTTGTAAATATTTTGCAACTCTCTGGAATTGCCATGTATCGATCTTCTTGGCTCAAGTATTGATCTGGTCTGTTTTGTAAATATTTTGTAACTTTCTGAAATTGTCATATATCGATCTCATTGGCTCAGGTATCGATCTTGTCTGTTTTGTAAATATATTACAACTTTCTAGAATTGTCGTGTATCGATCTTCTGAACTCTAAGTGTTGATCTTTTTTGAAGGTATCGATCTGTTTTGCTTGAGTATCGATCCGTTTGACGTGGTGATTTTATATAAGGCTACTGACTTGTAAGATATCGACCTTTTCTTCTTCTAAGTATCGACCTTCTTCAAATGTATCGGTTCAGTTGATAAAAGTATCAATCTTCTCTACTTGAGTCGATATGTTTCTTCCACGTATCGATCCAATTAGCGAAGGTATCAATCTTTTGACTCTAAGTATCAATCCTGTTACACTTAATTCACACTTCTTATAAAAAATTATTTAGATTGAAACACAAGTATAATTACATACAATTTTCTTGATTCTCAATGTATCTAAATTAATTTCAATCACTTTGGTCATTATCAAAAACACATTTCACATATCACAATATCATTAATTTCATATTAACAATTACTAACATGATATCATCATGAATTAACCCGGATACTTCGTTGAACTTCCTCAAAGTCTAACGTTAAAGTGTTGGAGTTACTTGATATTTAGTAAAAAATTGTTCATTTTTTTGTAATGTAACCATTAATATTTTGTACAGATGCAAAAGTGCAAAAAAGGTTATAGTCCGAGATTGAGGTGATGTTTAAAGCGTACTTCAAGCAGTTGATGTCATTGTCCCCACCAATATTAGGTCAATACGGAGAGACCATATTTTTAGACAATTTAGATATTAATGTATTATCAATTCGTTTATTTATGCGTTTTCATTATTTTCAAGTTTTCTTCATATTCTTATTAATATTTTGTTGATACAGTGATATTAATGTATTGTCAATTCATTTTTTATGCACTTTCATTTTTTTCGAGTTTTCTACCTTGGCTATTTGATATAGTGATATTAATATTTTATTTTGTAGATTGTCAAATTTTCTTCATATTATTATTAAACAATAATTTTTATCATTAATTTCATACTTTCGATGTTCATTGAAAATAATAATCAAAATTTTTAAATAACATTGAACAAAAAAGATTCACACTAACAACACGAAGATGAATTTAAATATAATGTTCACACTTTTTATGCTCATTCAAAAGAAGAAGTCCAAATCTTTTAATAACATTTAACAAAAAAAAAAAAAATCAAACTAACAACATGAAAAAATAAAGAAATTATGAATACATGTGTCATTGACATCACATTTAATTAGTAGGAGCAATAATTATATTATGACATACCTTTCGATTATGGCCAACTTGCTTACAACGAAAACACGTCTTTTGAAATACATCTTCTCCCACAAATGGCATTTGTTATTTTTTGGTTGACCTGTATGAATACATCCTATCGTTGGCTTAATTACAATGGCAGGTACCTCATTTGGGACCACCAATTCACATGCATCACCAACAAGGTAAATGAAATCTGCATACGTTGTTACAAGTTCACTGTTTATGTAATAAAGTGAACAAAAAGAATTGTAATTACCTCAAATATATCTCATCATCGCTAGTGCATGTGCACATGGTAATTATTGTAGATCAAATAGTCGGTAACTACAAATTTTTTTTCCTACAAATCTACAACCGAGTGACTGTCCCCTTCTTTAACTTTAAACTTAAATCGAGATACTAGAAACATTGTTATTTTACTCATTAACTATGCTTACTCGTTAACCTTTTTTTGCACTACATCTGTTAGGTAAGTGTTTGATGCAGTAGTTGCCTCTCTTTTGTCATAAAACCAATGCTGCAGAACAGAACAGATGAAGTCGGCTAAAGCAACAATAAGAAAGGTCCGCGTGTCTCTCACAATGTATTAATACTTTCCGTAATGTTTGTGATCAATATTTCATATCTTCAGATAGGAAAATTAGATCATGCCTATCTGTGAAATCTAACTTTCATCACCAAATAGTTAGCAGCTTCTGCATGCATAGCTCACAAATTTGCCATATATTCATTGAACTCACTTACTTGGTACACCTTAGCTATAAGAAAATACCCCGACATAAAAGTATTTGTCTTTCATGATTTCAGCTTAAATTTTGTCTTCACATTTTTCGTGGATGTGGTATGTACAAAAATCATGCGAAGCTTTAGGAAATACTACACGAATCCCTTTCTTGATACTATTATGACGATTTGATACAAACATCAAATCCGAACATACTCTAACCACTTCTCTAAGTTTGAGAAAAAATAATTCTCATGATGCATCATTCTTATAAACCCAAACCCTAAAGGCTAAGGGATAAATTTAATCATTCTCATCAAAAGTGGCCACGACAAACATAGTTCCATGTATGTCCCCTTCAGAAAGGTACCATCAATGGCAATAATCGATCCATCGATAAGCTAAAACCCAAAATGGATGCACCAATAAACATATAAAAACATATAGAAATACATAAAATTATCGTTGTCATCCATTTCAATGTTTGTGATTATATCTAGGCAATTGCAATAGAAAAATTGTTAATTTAAACCCAAAATTTAGCAAATGCAAAAGTGAAAACAATTCAACAAGCTTGTACCTTGATTTTTTTCTTTCAATGCATGACAGTACAATGACAGTTTAGCATATGATTCGATTAGATCTTCAGCAACTATTGTACATGTTGTTTCTTTAGAAAGTCAAGCCTTTCGATATGACACACGTACTCCATATTACTTTTATATGTCTTCCCAAATGTTCCCTGAAGTATAAATCTTACTAGGGTCTACAAAATTATCCTTTATCACTTCTCTAATCAGTCAACTACTTGTTTGACGATATCTATCTTCCAATAGGTTAGTTTGACAACTATGAAATGTACCCAATAGAGTACTGCAAAAATATGCATCAGTACCAATCTTAATTGCCTGAACTTGCCACTTACACCCATCAATAACACATTTTGCCTCGAATCGATTTATTGTAGACCTTGAAATTTTGAACTGAAAATGTTTCTCTAACGTCATCATATTCAAACTACGGCGTAACTCTTGCTTACTACTGTATACATGTCCAGCACGTACATGACCAGACAAAGAACTTGAAGCTGCATAAACCCTGGTCGTATTAAATGACAGTGGAATTAGAGGCAACATGTTTATGTAATTTGGAGTTAATGGAATGTTATATTCATAAACATTTTCGTTAGTTCTCCAATTTAGACCAGCACAAGCACTAATTACTCCATCAATTGTCTAGTGTTGGATTAATTCTTGAATGATCAGTTTACTATCGTAATAATCACTCGCAAGATCAAGGTTGTGATATGGAGAATGTCTGTCATAATCATTCTCGTTGTGCTAAAGTTGAGAGAAATGCGTTATCAGATGAAACACAGGTAGAGAGTCATGTTGAACATTTGTTTCATGTTGACCTATCTATTCCATGTTGGGTTCACATATGAGATTTTTAACAACTATGCTATCCACGCTAATCAACATCTATATAACCCCTTACGCTAACAAGATATTCATTGTTAGTACTAAAAAAATGCCTCGAGTTTAAAATCATTTATAATGTCTATTAGCACTGAAGGTCCAAAGCTTAAGTATATACACTTTCTAAACATCACTCTTATTCTAATTTTGTATTGGATTCAATTTATACATAAGGTGTTGTAAAGTAAGCTCAAAAGATCTTCGTACTTCATAATTTCGAGTACACAGATAGGTCGGACCTTAATTTTATTAGTGTATTTCTATTCTCCATTCGGCAAAAATTTTAACAGTCATAGCTGTGATAGAATATCACACAATGTTAGCAATTTCAAAAGTGTGGTAAGTATGGACTAAGATACAAAACATTCAAAAATAAACACAATTAAACTAAAAACAATGTCATTAATTATCAAACACAAATAAGAGATTATAATAAAAATATTAAAATTGTATAAGATCAAATTAGACAATTTCAAATTTTAAATGGATTAATATGTAAAATTCTCGAAGTTAAAATTACAAAATTTTACAAAAACTTCAAAAAACATGACAAATAAGACCAAAATTTTGTAAATTTTGTAAATTATTTTAAATTAATCCAAATTATAAATTTTACTAAAAATTTCAAAATATGACAAATAGATCCAAAATTTTGAAAAAATCATAATTACTAAACCATTTTCAATCACCAACTAGTGGTGACCGAAAATGACCACTATTTTAAATTAACCCCAAATATTTTTTTAAATTATAAAATTTTACTAAAAATTCAAAACATGACAGATAGGTCCAAAAATTCGAAAGAACCATAACTACTAGACCACTTTCAGTCACCAACTAGTAGTGATCGAAAGTGACCACTATTTTAAATTAACCCTAAATATTTTTATAAATTATAAAATTTTACAAAAAAAAATTCAAAATATGACAAATAGGTTCAAAAAATAAAGTTGTTGAACCACTTTCAATCACCAACAAGTGGTGACCGAAAGTGGTCTAGAAAGCCAATTTCAGCCACCAATCCATTTTGGCCACAACTTGTGATGATCGAAATTATTTCCTAGACCACTTTCAATCACCAATTTAGCATTGATTTTCTATTTTATCATGTTTTCACATTTTCCAGCAATTTTTAACAACTTTCCGACAAAAAATTTCAAGTCACATTCTCCCCAAACACCAACAAAACCAAATCAAAACCAAACAAAATGCAAATCAACACTTATTCAAACAATATCTTATAACACTTTTTCAAATAATATCTTAAATTTTTTCACCCAACACCATTTTTCCTGCAACATTACACCAAAATAATAATAATAATAATAATAATAATATATACAATAACATAAAACTAAACTCACCTAAGTTAAGGTATAAATGCTAATTATTTCCGATTTATAACTTCTTCCTCTCATTGGAAAATGAGTCACCAAAAAACAGTCGAGAAATGAAGCAAAAATAAGAAAATGAATGAGAGAGAACAGAAGAGAAGGTTTGTTAATGTTTTTTATTACAGGGTTATTTTGGTCCAATTATATAGTTTTTGGTTTGTCTGGTAAAATAATTATTAAGGTGGTTAATTTGGTAAAACATAAAATGAAAGTGGCTACTTTAGATACGTTTTCTTAAATTAAATTAGCTTCTTATTTTTTTTATTTGAATAAAGGTTTGACCTATTTTGATATTAGTTTATAAAGTTTTGGATTGCATTACATACACCTTAAAGTTTGAAAAATATTCTATACTCTTTCATATATCTCACCTTAAAGTTTAAAAAACATCATATAACCCCTCAAACCAAAATTACGCTATTTTAATTTGAAGAAATAATTATAATCACACTCTAAATATTAATAGAAAAATACTTTAATTTATGCAATTTTAAAACATTATACATAACCCCTTAAATTTTATTCCCACAAATGGCACATTCAACCTACACTAATGGATGGATAAGGTTAGTGAAATATTTTGAAGTTGCCATAATGGTTTAAATTTTAAGGGGTTATGTTAATGTTCTAAGATTATATTAATTAAAGTGAATTTTTATTAGAGGTGATAATTTTTTATAAAATATGCTAAATAGACATAAATTTGAGATAAATTTGTAGGTCGTGTCAGGTTTAAGTTTAGAGTTCTTGACATATGAATTCGTTTATTACAGGATTAATTATTTGATTAATTATAATACACTAACTTATTTATAATTTAATAAATTTATTTATATTTTTATATTTAAAAAAATAGTTATATTTAACAAGTTTTAAAATATATTTAGTTATATTTAGAATAAAATTGATTAGTGTATAAATATATAGTATCATATATATTATAGAAATATATTACGATATATAAAAAATATATATGTTAAACAGATAACATAATTATAATTTATTTAACCGTTTAATAATCGTGTTGAGTTAAAGTTTTCAATTCTTAATACGATTATTAAACGAATCAAATTCGAATTGACATTTATTTAACATGACAAGAATATAATACTACAACTACCACCCTTAATTTTTATATTAACATCTGAGCTAGGATTATGATTATTTCTCCAAACTAAAATAACAACATCGTTTTGATTTAAGGGATGTATATGACATTTTTTAGATTTTAAAGGAGTATGTGACATTTGAGGAGAGTATATAGTATTTTTCAAACTTTAGAAGTAAGCGATTCATTCTGAAATTTTATGGACTAATATCAAACTTTAGGAGTATGTGATGCATTATGAAATTATCCCTTTTTTATTTAAATTTGTCTAAAAATTATATCTAATCATACAAATATCAATAACTTGCTTACACCTTTGAGTATTTTTTAAATAAATATAAATTAAATCTCTTCAAAATAATTTTGAATGAGAATAAAATTTGAAGTCTAAACTTTTATTAGCGCTTTAAAAAACTTTACCGATTAAATTAATATTCAATTTAATAACTTATTAAAGATTCAAAATGAATACCAACCTATTTTTGAAGAAAAATTTTGACAAAAATAATAATACAAAAAATATAAATACTATATGTATAAAGTTATATTATTGTCACATATTTTATATAATTTATAGAATATGTTTCATATAAAATTATGTTATATTATTAATAGAACATATGACAATGATAAAATAATATATATAAGTTTGCATTAATAAGTTTGTGTAAAAATTTGAATACATGATATTACTATTGACAAGAATTTAAAATGAAATCTTGGCTACCAAAAAAATCATATAATCAATCCTGTCCCGTCTTTTTTATTTTTTATTTTCTTTAAATTCATGGTGCCCCAAACCCTAATTAGTTAGGGTATATCAAGTTGTTCACTTGGATTCCATTTTTTATGGTAATATTTATTTATTTTTTTTATAAATTAAAGAAAAAAAAAACAATTAGCAAGTAAACAGAAAACATGTAGAAGACAGAAAAAAAAATCTGGATTCCTACTGACCAAACTACATTTCTATTTTTTTATACGTTCTTCCACACTTGCAAGCTAGCTGTGTTAGCAATACCAAACAAGCACTCTGACTGGTAACTTACAATGTAAAACTTGTAAAGGTTGAATATAACAAGAGTGGATGATTACTCTCAGACAATATGGAATTAGCATTACAAAAAAGAACGTACGATTCTTGGTATACATGTACAACAGTGAATGATTAAACAAGGGAGTGTAATCATCATATGCTATTGTATTTCTTTTGAACGCTCGATGGATTGTGGTCTGAAACGCAGAATACTTCGCCACCAAAACTGATTTCTGTTAGACTGTTACTCCCTGAGATATATGACCAAAAATGAGATTCATATCCTTTTCATGTTCCGCCTGTGGGTTAGGGAAAGGAAGTAATAAGTCTCGAATCTCCGGCTTTTGCAGTTTGACAGCAGGACAGTGCAAGTTTAAGGGTTAACCTGATTCATTTGTCGCTATCAAATTTGAACCACTTCCAATTAGCGCACATACTTGCTTTGCTATCAAAAGGTAGAACATCGGTTGGAGGGGGGTCTGAATTGAGATTTACTGAAATGGCAGGCAGCTTCTGTCTGTACTTCTTTGCCATCTTTTCAGCTTCAGAAAATACTCTCTTTCAAAAGAATGTGAAATAATATCAGTTGAGTTCGTATAAATGAATTAAACAATCACAAAATAAATTGCTTGTGCTATATAAAGATAAACAAGATAATTATATCCACCTCTTTGTTTGATATGATTAGGCCGGGCTCACTTTCAAGGTCCGCAATACTGCAACATGAGCAAAATTGTCATCAGTAGATACTAAATGCAACAATTTGGCATCAGTGAAAATTTACTTGGCTAAATGATTTTTAATGATATCTTACTTTAAGCTTGGAAAAAATATTTAAAGCAGTAAGTAAAAGTAGTGTAACCTATGAAGGAAATACTAAAAGTCATTGCTCATGCAAAAATATTTAAAACAAATGTAATTTTGGTCCAAAAGTTAACAAATTGAGTCATTATTTTCCTTGTATTAATTTTCATCTTTGTAAATTCTCCATACTGAAAAACCATTTTGTTGTGTCTATTTAACGGATTTCAGCACGAAGGAGAGTTATTCAACATATACAAATTATAACGAGAATCAAGTAACTCTTTAACTTTAAAAAAAATCGCAGAATTGAGAGTTCTTCAGGCTGGAAAGGATTCTCTGCCAGAAGTCAAAAGCAGCCAAAAATGAATATTTCCTACAGTTACAAGATTAGATTCTACAAATTTTATTTAGTTTTTCCACATATCTAAGTTAGCAGAAACTACATTTCCAGGACACTGCAAGCAGATATGAAGTATAAATTAAGATAGAAATTAAGGTAGTAGTAAGCTATGTGTTATATTCAAAACATAAAATTTAGGAAAGAAATTTGATGAATTGTAATAACTCAAAAACCTAGCAAGCCAATTCTCAATTACCTGAGAGATATTTTGTCAGGAAACATTGACTTCACAACAAGAACCTTAACCCTCTCGTCCTCCTTAAGTAAGTCAGTAACAGAAGAAACTTGCATACGGCTCATATGGGAAATATGCAACAGCCCACTAATACACAAACATAGACAAACAGTCTCCAATCAGAATGATACAGAAGATCAGTATATATTAAAGCCATGTAGAGTTGAGCAACAGAGTGACGCCTTTGGTAAATCTATGCTTTATACTGGTCACTTCACATGAAACTTTGGGTCAGCGAAGAATGCGCACAGACAACACAAATTTTAGAAACTTAGTGTATGATGTTAAAAAGAATACATAGATATAACTAAAAGAATGCCAGCTTCATAGAAGGTTAGACGCAAAAAACATGATGATCGGTCTTTAAAGAACTGGCTACCATCCTGAATTAAACTTATTTAATAACTTTTCATAATAAAGAAAATTTTACAACATCAACAAACGTAAAAATAATAGTACAAAGGTCATATGGAAAACTAATCATGTAATTTAGGATATGTGTGCGTGTGCGTGTGCGTGCGCGTGCGCGTGCGCGTGCGCGTGCGTGTGTGCGTCCGCGTGTCCTTAAGTCATCATCTCTTTTTTCTTCTTTTGGTGAGTCAAAAAGTCATCACCTCACTTGCCTCTTTAAAATTATTTCCTTTGCTTTCTTTGGAGCTGATGTCCTCAAACAAAACCATTATCAATTTTCACACAACATTATATGCTGTCTTTCTATTTTCTTTTTTCCCAGATCTCGCTCACCTAATTTCAGCAATTACAAGGTTTCTCGTGCATTTCTTCAGTCAATAAACCAAGATGGACAAATCAAGAGAGCAATATAAAACGGATTTGGTGTCATAATAAGTGGCTAACTGGATAGCATATCATACTTACCTTCTATTTGTGTCACCTATTCTTATTTGGGCTCCATACGGAAAGATTTTCTTAACAGTTCCTTCTAAAAGTGTTCCCTCCTTAAGGTTTAACATTGCCTGTAACAATATACAGCAAAGTCAGAAGGTTTTCTTTTCTTCAGGGAGAAATTTAGACAAAAAAGAAAAACTGAAAAGCACACAATAACAATAATACACAAAATGCACATTAAAACTGACCCAAGCTTCTCTCGCACTCAGTATCAAATCATTATTAGCCTCATTTATTTGAGTAATTTGCACATATATTCGCCGCCCCACCTACACCATCGAGAAACCATCAATGCGTAAGAAGTATACAACCAAGAACAACAAAACAAACAAAACAAATTGGAAAATAAAATATAAAGAAGGCAACATTTGGGATAAATTAATAGTAATTAAGAGACATTTTATTGCTTTATTTCGGTGTGTCAGTTAGTAATTATTCATAATAGTGTGTTCAAGTAATCTTTTCCACTAACTCTACATGCTCAAAAAGAAATGCAGAATGTAGAAGTGCAGCACAAATTAACTAACGTGCCGAGTGTGTGAGGAACTTATCAAGAGAACTATGGGACCTACATATGCAAGTTGATTTTCATGTACAGGAAACCCAGTGAATGCAATGGTTAATAGAAGTGGCCTTTTTATAGATAATTAATTATCAAAAACACTAAAATACAAGAGTAACCAAAAGACCAAGAAGAATGAAAAGAGAACTTAAGGTGTTCAGAAGAAACATGATTCACGAAAACATGTATTGGGATTAATTCAAACCCTCTCCCTCACTATCTCTGTCTCTTCCTGTTCCCTTTGATTTATAAGTTTTGAATCTAAGACCAATACCCACTGGCTCCTTTGCAACTTAGCCAATGCCCAAGGGTACATACCTTCCTCTATAGAAAAAAGGAGACAAAATCTTTTTTTTTTTTTTTTGTCTTATTTTTCTCCTACCAAAAAGCAGTGGGTTGGAAGAGAGTCACAATGCCATCTCTATATGGAAGTTTTAGTTGCCTAGGCGCCTTGCTAAGAATGCCTCAATAAATCACTCACTGTTGGAAGTAAATATTTTATTACAGATTCTGAGCATGACATCTTATGAGTGCTTCCTCCCTATAGCATACCCACTGAGTTCGAGCCAATTCAAGATTGAGTCTTCAATAATCAACAGCACAAAAAAATACAAAGTCCTGTCCAAGTATAAACCAATCTCTTATCAGGTATTATACAATATAATGCTGCATGACAGTGTAAGTAGCAGGAAATTGGGATTTAACAAATATATCAAACATTATTCATGGGTAAAGGCCACAATATGATGCACAATAGTAATCATTATTCAATGTTAAGAGCCATACATGTGTCAAAGCAAAAATCATAACCAATTAAGGATCTTAGAGCAACATAAAGAAAAACTCTAAAACAGTTTTAACCTACATTTTCTTTCAACTCAGTGAAGTTGTTCACTCTATTCAACAACTCAGCTTTAGGAAGGAATGATCGCAAACCCTGAAATACCAAATTTGAAAATGATCAAAACTAGAGATATATGTGCAAGATAATCAAACAGATAAGCAACAAACCTCGATTCTTGTAAGAAGACCACCAGTATTCCACTCTGTAATTTTAACCTTTATAGGTTCATTAAGTTGTTTTATCTGTCCAAGACATGGTAAATTCATCAAAAATCCTCAATTGCAAACAAAAAAAAATGTTTACCAGACATTCTGGCATTGACTGGATGTCAAATACTTGCAGCTAAAATGGTTGCAAAGATAAAATAAATAAGTTTAAGAAAACACACTATCATGAATCTCAATTTTTTGTAAGAGATCAAAAGTATCTTGGTTCATGCTTTGAAATGAAAGTCATCTTGAAATTTCTCGTAAATTTAAACCACAATAAAACAACACATATGCCCATCACAGTTGCAATAACAAGTCATGCAGCTAGCTTATCAATTCTGCACCAAATTTACAAATCTACCAAACTATAAGAAAGAAAAAAGCGAGAAAAGAACCTGCCTCACTCGATGCCACGCCATCTTTCGGATCAGCCGTCCAGTAGAAAGCAACGGCCTACCACTTAGAGTGCTCCCAAGAAACTCAGCAAACAAAAACAGTTCCAATCTCCACAACAGGTCTTCCTGGGCCCGAGCTCCCGCTCATAGCATCATCATCCTTAACAATTCCCATCTTCCCTCGAACCATAAACCCCTCAGCATCCTTCTTTAAATCACACAATAAATATTCCATCTCTTTGTCATATAAAGGCAACACTTCTTTAGTCAACATTGTACCCAACAAGTCTGCCCCAACATTCACATCAAGCTTATTCTCATTGCCAGAAACCACAACACCAACAACAAAATCACCTGGTTTCGGCTCATAATATTCCACGCCAACCTTCTTATCTTCCTCTACCTTATTATTCACATCAATATTCTTAATTGAAATTCCTACTTCACTTTGCTCTTCTTCTATGTCTTCGACTGAATCTCTAGGCTTAAAGAACTTCATAAAAGGCGCTAAAGCCTCTTCTTCATCGGGGTTTTCAGATCCTTTATTAACTTCCGAAGCAACCCCGTTACTTATAGGCACCAAATTAGGCTTATTTAGAAGTCCAAGCTCTTCATTTTCATCAACTCCATCATTTTCAACCTTTTCAGGCAATTGGGTACTCGAAAAATCATCAAAAACATCATTTTGAGAGCAAAACACAATCTGGGTACTCCTCAAAAAGGGAAAACTATCAGCAAACGCAAGGGTTTTAGGCGACCCTGGAGTAGAAAACGAGTGAAATTTCCTAGTTTTCTGAAGTGGGTATTTTGTGTTGCCGTTTTGCACAAGACTAAAAGTGTTCAGTGGTGGAGAAGAAGAGTTGAGACGATTGAGAGTGAAAGATTTACAAGGTTGAACTAGAGTTTGCATAACCTCTTATCCTGGAACTGCCCACTTCATGAGCTACAACTACAGTTTTCTGTCCTTCGAGTTATGTGAACCCATTATTATTATTTTTGGTTTCCCGTTTGTTTTATAATCTTTAACTGTCTAATGTTGGACTTCGATTTTGGGCCTCTGGAGCTTTGAGTGGCCCAGTTGATAAGCCCATTTTATTCCATTGTTGTTGATTTCTTTTGAAACTTGAACAAACAAAAGCCTTGTTCAAGTGGATGGATTTTCTCCAATCCTTATTGATTTTTTTTTTTTTGATATTACATGGCATAAATTCAATCGAGAAAATTTCAATTGGGGATTTTACCAGTTCAACCAACAACACACCCACCTAATTCTTGTTTAGTTTTTATTCTAAAATTAATCAAAATTTTAATTAAACGTATTATATTCTTTTAGAATATATATAATCATGAGTATTACAAGATCTATCAAAAAAATAAAAAATAAAAAAGAGTAATTTTTTTCTCTCTCTTCTCTTTATCTCCCTTTTCTTTTCTTCAACTTATTTAAAATGAAAATTTTTGAAATTGTGACAATATTTTTTGATAGGAAGTATAAATAATAAAATTGTTTATTTTCTTTTTAATTTTAATTTGATTGTTTGATTGTTGTGATAATGAAGTTTAATTTGTAGATTTGATTATTGTGATTAACGAATTAAAATTCTTTGAGTTTGACAAGAAGAAAATATATAAATTTATGGTTTATAAGTTTTTGAGTTTTTTTATTTTTAATTCAATAGAAAAAAAAAGAAAGAGAAAGAGAAGAGAAATAAAATAAAAATGATAATAAAAGCAATGAGTTTGGTAATTTTTTTTCAAAATTTGCTATATATTATGTATTAATAAATATTTTTAAAAATTAAAAAATAAATAAATAAGAAGAGAACCCAAATTGTTTCTATTAAGGAAACATGCATCTCCTATCTAGGAGAAGTCCACCAACCACTCTTTCAAATTATGGTGGGCTTGATTTTAAAAAATATCATAATTGCATGTTTGACCTAGCATCTCGTGGCCCTTCCATTCAATTTTCCAAAATTGTAAATGTGGGGCTAAATTTTATCTTAGTTATTTGAAAATAGATATAAGGCATATTCCATACTACTGATTTTAGGGATGATAATTTAAGTTATGACACGAATTTGATAAAAATTAATAATTTTAAGTTAGAAAAAATGACATGATTAATAATTATGTCATATTTATATTACTTTTAATAATTATATCATATTCATGTTTGAATTTTTTAACCCATCAATTTGTTTAAGACACGATTAAGTATTCTGATAATCGTGTATTGTCAATTTTTTTACAATAACAATTCATTTAAGACCAGTTTAAAGAATAAAGTTCTTACATTTTTATTATTTAAAAAATATAAAGGTATTTTTTATAAAAATAAAAAATAAATAAGTTCTTTGCAATCTTTATTGATATGGTATATAGTTTTTTGGTACTATTTTTTTAATAAAAGAAAGAAAGAAATTTTATTAATTTTAATATTCTACAATAAGTTAGTTTAAATAGATTTAATATGCATTTTTTGTTTATTATTTATGTATATAGAGTTTATTTATTTTTTAAATATTTTTAGTAGAATTATATTTACTTTTTAATTTAAGTTAAATTTTAAATTAAAGTTAAACAAATCCAATCTGTGTCTAATCGTATTAAGCATGTTAAATAGATTAACTATGTATAAACTTGATAAATAAATCAAGTCTTGTTTATTTGTATCATGACATGAAGTATGACTTATTTATTAAACGTATTTAATTGTGATGTATCATATCATTTATTTAATAAATGAGTGGTATTTGTATTTAAAATTATGACATGATTAATAAAAGAGTCAGATTTATGTTAATTTAGTATTTTATTATATCTTATTTTGATACAACATAAATACAATACGATAATATGAATTGTCAATCCTACTAATTTCTTCTTAATTTTATAAGTAAAATTGAAAAACTTTTTGGTAAACACCAATATTTAGTAGAAACCACTTATTTTTTTACTAATATTTTCTATTTTGTGATTTCATCCCATGGTACCTCATTTCCTAATATACTCATAGTTTATTATGGCTATAAACAATCTACCTATATTACAATATTTTTTTAATGTAAGTATTGTAACACCCACAACTTTGATAATTGTACTGTTGTGATTCAATAAATGAGATGTTGTTGGGCTCAAAATATATATTAGGCTCATTTGTGGATTTGTTGAAGTGAAGAAACATTTTTGAAACGTCCGTAGTAATTTAAAATTTTCAATATTATAATTTAATATTATTTGTTTTAATTAAAATTTAATGTAATTTAGAATTTCTATTTGTAATTAGATTTTTGGATTCAGAATAATGTTTGAATAAATTTTTGTGAGAATGAATTGTAAATCAAATTATGAATGAGCTTTAGGTTTGTAACGGTTAGGTCATGAATTTGTTTTAAACCTATATGAATAATATAGGCCCACGAGTGGTTTGGGCTCAAGAATTGAATTAAGGCTATTTATTTATCATATAATTTTGGTTATCTTTTTGTTTTTAATCTCCACCCTACATGGGTTACAAGTGTTGGCATCATTTTGACAAAGTGTTTAGTTTATGATATGAATAAATTTGAGTCAAGAAATGTGAAAAAATTGTAAGCATGAATGTTGACTATTGGATTAAAAGAATTCATTATAGTCATCTATTTTCATTTAAGTGTAAATAGAAAATAAGAAATGATACAATTACATAGGAGAATGAAAGAAAAAAAAAAGAAAAATGGGGAAATAAAGAAAAAAAAAAGAAAGAAAAGAGGAAGAAAAGGAAAGAAAGAAAGAAAGAAAAATTGTAAGTGTTGTTATTTTATATCCATGTGTTTTATTTTTGATATAAATATATATATATATATATATATAAAAACATTGGAAACTTAATTTTTAAATAGTAAGTTTTAGTTTGGAAATAGATAATAATTAAATTGAATAAATTGTATTTGTATGATGTTGGTGTAGGAATTATGGTAGGGATGTTATATTACGCTTAAGAAATAAATTTTTGTAATAGGATAAAATTTACGGTGAGGTATTGTTATTATAAGAAAATATCAATTGGTGTATGGTTAATTAAAATTGGAAATAAATAGATATTGATTACAGTTAAATTAAATTTGTTGAAAATTGGTAATTTTAAGATATGATTTGAAATTAAATATATATAGATTGTTTTAATGTAAATTTATAATGGTTTGAGTTTGTGGGATTTGGAGATGGTGGAGAAAATATTGAAATATAGAAGTAGTGGTTATGATATATATATATATATATATATATGATGTTGGAATTGAGTTAATTTTGTGATAGAAGTATTTTAAGGATCAATGAAATAGTGAAATTGATGATAAATAGGTGCAAAATATGGAAATATCGATTTTTGAAATGCGAATGTGATATGAAAGTAGTGACGAGTATGAACATGTAAATAAAATAAATTATATTGATTTGATTTTAGGTATGCATTGTTGACTTAGAAATATACATGCGAAATAAAAAAAAATAAGTAAATTGTACATGTATTTTTTAATAATATAATATCTAAATATATGTTTAAAAATGATATAAAAATTGTAGATTTTAATGTTTTGTATGCCTATTTAAAATTTCATTTCAAATAGTAATTCAATATTATTCAAATCACTGCCTCTTGTTTTGTTCATAAAATAATTAAAAATAAAATATATAATTATTGAAATTTTGAATTTTTTTTCCCGCTGTTTATTTGTTCTTTTAGTAAAATATTTCTATTTATATTGGTTCATGAGTGTGTTTACGTAATTAATCTTTTATTTTTATTCTTCTAATAATATTATTTTATATCAATTAATCTAATGAATTTGCAAATTTAATTCTTCTTTGGTTAATCATGATTTATTCTTAATAATTCTATTAATACTTAATGAACAAATTTAATCTCAAAAATAAAATTCCTAGATTCTCTCAAAAAGCAAACAAACAAAACCAACTAGCAAAATCAATAATTCAATTGCCATCATTAATATTTCAAAACTAAAAAATAAAATTCTTTGATTCATTGAATTCAAACAACTTTCTAAAAAGTATAAATATTTCATGACCAATTAAAACCCCAATAGTTCATTTGGTGCACATGATATAATATAATAAAATAAAATTATGTGTAATATTATATTGTGTTTGACATATGATAAGATATGATAAAATTATATATATAATTTTACTTTTAGAATTATTAAAAATTGAATAAAATAATTAATTATTTAAAATAAAATAATATTATAA
>JAXCLQ010000002.1:13150334-13169652 GCA_035584115.1 Cedrela odorata
ATACAACATGAAGTATCAATAAACTTAAATTTGTATGAACAGTGCCAACATCTCTAGAAATAATTACTAACACTAGGGACTTATTTATTATAAATGATTAAAGTATATATTATATATTGTATATATATATATATATATATATATTTTATTCTAAAATAGCTACAAGTGAGGGGAGCTATCCGTTGTTGTTGAACAAATAAATAAATAGTAAGCTTAAACAATTTGGCCCTTAAACGTGGCCATCTTTCTTTTTTTTTTTTTTTTTTTTAATCTTCTTATAGAAAAAGGGGTTTAAGTTTGGCGTGAAATTTGAGGAATTTTCATGGTAAATTATTATATAATTTTTACTGTGGCATATATTTACTGTGGTTGTGGTGTTGTGACCGAGGAAGAGGAGGTGGGTTGGTTTTGGGACTGGAGCAGCAAAAGATAATGTAGACCACAGTCATGCTCATACTCAGTGAGAAAAATTATTTTTTATTTTGATTTTGGGCACACCATACGATTTCTTAATTTCTTCTCTCTCTCATTAATGAATGTCACTTCAATTTTTATAAAATTGGGGGATTATTTTAATTTTAAAAATAAAAATGAGTATTAATATATACGATAATATTTTCATAAGAAAAAACTTTAAATTATAATTAAAATTTTAAAATATTATTTCAATATTTTTTATATTATATATTTAAAATTTTATATTAATTATTTTAAATTTTTTGTTCCATATTATAAATTTTATGTTAATAAAATATACATAAGATGTATTTTAGTAAATTATATCTTATTTAATACATTTAAATTTTTAAGTAAATAATATATAATAGGAGTATTTATTAATTAGGATTAAATTAAAATTAAAATTAAATGTATTAGATAGGATTAACATATATAATAAATATTGAAAACAAAAGAGAGGTAAAAATGCATTAAAAAATATATATTTAGTAATCATTAAATTACCACAATACTTGTCCATGCTTAATGGGCATTGATTGAAGGTACAAATAATCTCAATTGTATAAATACAAGAGATGTATAACTGTATAAGTTTGTTTAATTAATTAGTTGTTGGATTAAGTAGTTAATTTTAAGATATTTTAGGGATAACACATTTCTTCACATTAAAAATTGTAATATCATTAACTCATGTATTAATAATATCAAAGATAATAAATAAATACTATATGTTTGTTTGTTTTTTCTTTTGGTTAGATTATGTAATTTCTTCGCATAATTATTAACTTTTCTAATTATATAATAAATTAATAATTATTAAAAACTAAGATTAATTAATTAATTAATTAATTCATAATTAAATTCGTGGAGGGTCCAAGCCATTAAATTCATTAATTATTTGCTTCCCCCGTTGCCCCTAATAAAATAAAGGCAATGCCACACAGAGTCCATATTATTTATTTATAAATAAATATAGTAAAATCTCTGTAAAGTAATTTAACATTATTTCCATTCAATTGTAATTATCATACTTCTTTTAAGGATTTTCCAAATTTTTTTTTTTAAAAAACTAATATTAATTTTTTTTATTGTAATTCTCTTCTTAATTAAATTAAATTACTTTCTTATTTTTCATTTATTAATTTATCTAAAAATTATATCAATGTCATACACATATCACTAACTATCTTTCACTTAAATTATTATTCATTAAGCAATATATCATATCTACACATACACCTTTGAATTGAAGTAAAATTACAAGTCCACTACTTAAAAAAAATTTACCAATTGAATTAATAACTCAATTTAAGAACTTGAAGATAATTTGTAAAAATTAATTTGAATCTATATTATCTTATGTGATAATATTATATTATTATTACTTGTCTTTTATTTTTACGGAATAAACAAATTTCATAAGAGAAAAAAATAAATTTATATAATCATACGACATAATATATCATTATCACTCAAGATTAAAAATGAAAATGGAAAACTTTAGCTACCAAATAAATCTTAGGCAAAATCATCCCCTTTTATAGACAATGATTTTTCTATCACAAAGGGCGGACTTTATGGCATTGTTTATCCTTAAAAAGTCATGGAGCCCCAAACCCTACTTAGCTAGGGTATATCAAGTTGTTCACTTGGATACCATCATTTTTATGGCAAGTGAACAGAAAACAACATGTACAAGACATAAAAGAGAGAGCCGCTCCCTGCCTGCCTGCCTGCCTGCCAGCCTGCCTTATTATCAAAAGTTTGATGACAGCTTCCTACTCAACTATAGAAAGACAAATAAAAAGTTTGAATTTTCAAGACTTTTTTTTTTTTTTTGTTTTTCTGGATTCCTGCCGACCAAACAGCATTTCTATTTTCTTTTACATATCTTCTCACATTCAAAACTTATGCAAGCTAGCTATCAATGTCCTACTTATAACACCATACACACGACTCGACTTTTAATTTAAAAGGTAAAACTTGTAATATTGAATATGCAGAATTATGCTTACTCATTGTTGCATGGAAGGAAAGGTAGGAAACATGGTAAGAAAATAACAAGAGTAGATGATTCTTCTTAAACAATATGGAATTAGCATTACATAAAAAGAATGTACGATTCTTAATATACATGTACAATTGTGGATATGATTAAACAACGGAGTTTATATTTCAGGCTGTGAATTGTGATCATCATATGCAGCTGTTTCTCTTGATTGCTCAATAGATCGTCATCAGAAATGCAGAATACTTTGCCAACGAAACTGATTTCTGTTAGATTGTTACTCCACGAGATCTATGACCTAAAATGAGATTCTTCTCCTTTACATGTTAAGCTCCGTGTGAGTTTGGGGGAGAGAGAGAGTAATAAGACCTGAATCTCCAGATCTTACAATTTGACAGCATGACAGTTCAAGCTTAAAGTTAACCTGATTCAATTGTCGCTATCAAATTTGAACCACTTCCAATTTGCACACACAGTTGCTTCGCTATCAAATGGTAGAGTGTCAATTGGAGGGGGTTCTGACTTGAGACTTACAGAAACAGCAGGAAGCTTCTGCCTGTACTTCTTTGCCATCTCTTCAGCTTCAGAAAATACCCTCTATCAGCAGAATGTGAAATAATATCAGGTGAGTTTGCATAAATGAATTAACAGCCACATACTAAATTTTTCTTGATAAAGAAAGATAAATAAGGTAATTATATCCACCTCTTTGTTTGATATGAAGAGGCCGGGGACACTTTCAAGGTCAGCAATACTGCAAAATGAGCAAAATTGTCATCAATAAATACTAAATGCAACAATTTGGGCATTAGTAAAAATTTCCTTACATAAATGACTTTTACTGATATTTTAATTCTCAGAAAAATAATATATGTGAGAAAAAGTAGTGTAACCTATGGAGGAAATACTGCAAGTCATCGCTCAGGCAAAAAATAGTTAAAACAAAATTAATTTTGGTGCAAAAATAGAGGTGACAAATGGGCCAGCCAGGCCGGAACGAGATGACATGAGTCCAACACAAAAAATAGCGGGTTGACACGGCACATGAACCCACATGAGCTTAGGCCGGGCTCACATTTTAGGCACGCAAACCCAATGGGCCAACACACATACTGGCACAAAAGCACAATTAATTAATTAAAATATTTAAAAATAATTTTAAAATTAGAAAGAATTAGAAATAACTTTAACAATGCACATAGTAATGCAAGTATATAAGTCAAATATAGTGATATTTTGACAATTTTAGTTAAATAATTTTTTTTTATAAATATTTTAAGAATTAAAAACAAAAAAAGCCCACAGACTAGCATGTCATGGCACAAATTAAATGGGCCTGTGGGCCAGATCGACCTTTTAGAAATTAGGCACAACACGAAGCATTCGCACAAATGGGCTTTAGTTTCATGGGCCAAGCCCACACGGCACGACATGTTTGCCACTTCTATGCAAAAGTTAACAGATTGAGTCCTTATTTTCCTCCTATTCATTTTCATCTTCATAAATTCTCCATACTACAAAACAATTTGTTAGGTCTATTTATAGGATTTCAGCACAAAGGAGAGTTATTCAAGGTATAGTTAAGCAGAAACTATAGTTCCAGACCGCTGCAAGAATATATGAAGTATAAATCAAGATAGGAATTAAGATAGTAAGTGAAATGTTATATTAAAAAGATAAATTTTAGACAAAACATTTGATGAATGAAACTTGCATGGAACAAACTGAAAAACCTAACAAGCCAGTTCTCAATTACCTGAGAGATATTTTGTCAGGAAATATTGACTTCACAACAAGAACTTTAATCTTCTCGTCCTCCTTAAGTAAGTCACTAACAGAAGTAACTCGCATGCGGCTCATATTGGATATATGCAACAGCCCACTAATACACACACATGTACAAACAGTCTCAGATCACATGATGCAGACAATCAGTATATACTAAAACCATATAGAGTGGAGATACAGAGTGAAGCCTCGGTAAATCTACACTTTATAATGGTCATTTCACATGAAATTTTGGGTCAGCACAGCAGCAGAGATTTTAAGAACTTAGTTTATGATATTCAAAAGAATACATAAATATAAACTACAAGAATCCCATCTTCACAGAAGATTAGGCGCAAAAAAAATATGGATCAGCCTTTAAGGAACTGACTACCAGTCAACTTATTTAACACCTTTTCATAACAGAGATAATTTTACGACATCAACTAATGAAAACATAATAAAATGAGGGTAATATGGCAACTAATCATATAATTTATGCTATATATATCCTCTTATGTCATTAGTAATCATCTCTTTTTTCTTCTTTTGGTGAATCACTAAGTCATTACCTCACTTTCAAAACCCTTTTCTTTTGCTTTTTTCACAGTTAGATGTTCACAAACAAAACTATTTTCATTTTTCAAATAACTTTATATGCTATCTTTCAATTTTCCTTTTTTCCAGATCTTACTGATCTAATTTCAGCAATTACAGGGTTTCTCATGCATTTCTTCAGGCAACAAACCAAGATAGACAAATCAAGAGAGCAATATAAAACAGACTTGGTGTCAGAATGAGTGGCTAACTGGAAAGTATATTGTACTTGCCTTCTATTTGTGTCACCTATTCTTATTTGGGCTCCATACGGAAAAATTTTCTTAACAGTACCTTCTAAAAGTGTTCCCTCCTTGAGGTTTAACATAGCCTGTAACAATGTATGGCAAAGTCAGCAGGTTCTCTTTTCTTCCAAGAGAATTGTGAACCAAAAATTCATAATAGAAATGAGACGCAAAATGCCACTTTGAAACTGACCCAAGCTTCTCTTTCACTCAGTATCAATTCGTTATTAACCTCATTTATTCGAGTAATTTGCACATATATTCTCCGCCCCACCTACATCAAGAAACCATCAATGAATAAGAAGCATACAATCAAGAACAATGAGATACACAAAGCAAATTAGAATATAAAATTCAAAGAAGGTAACATCTGAACTAAATTAAAAAATTTAGCAACATTTTATCACTTTATTTCAGTGTGTCAATTTGTAATTATTCATCATAGTTTGTTCAAGTGATCTCTTCCACCAACACAACATGTTCAAAAAGAAATGCAGATTGCACAAATGCAGCACAAAATAATGAATATATCCAGTGTGTGTGGAACCTATAAAGAGAACTATGTGGCTTACATGTGCAAGATGATTTTCACACGCAGGAAAATCACTGAATACATTAGATAAAAGAAATGATCTTTTAATAGATTATTAATAATAAAAAAAACAAAAGGGAGAAACCTTAACAAACACTACACTAGAGTAACCAGAAAAAAAAAAAAAAAATTGAATAAACAATTAAGTAAAGGTGTTCAGAAGAAACACGATTGGCAAGATCTAGTTTAGTGGGGCATTACTCCGTGAAAACATATGTAGGGATAAATCAATTCCTCTCCACCACTATCTCTACTTCTTCCTATTCTTTTTGATTGATAAGTTTTGAATCTAAGACCCATACCCACTAACTCCTTTGTGTCATAACAGTAATTACAGGAACCAATATCAATACATAATATTTTCAATTACTCCTTTTATTCTTTCCTTAATAACTTTATTTTGTACAGCTTTAATTCATGTTTATTACTCCTCAATTATAGCAACGGACTCAATATATTTTTCTTTCATTGAGCAAACCTGATCCAATTCATTCTTCTCCCTTGTTCTACTTCTCTTCACATAGAAATTCATTTCTTTAATTCTTATACTGTCATCAATATCCTCTACATCAAACACCAAACCAACCACCTGTTGTCTCTTCAGATGTTTGGCATCAAAGACTTGGTCATCCATCTAAAAAATTCAACAGAAGATAATCTCTCAATTTTCTCTTCCAAATTCCAATTTAGTTTCTTCTCACTGTAACTCTTGCTTATCTAATAAAAGTCACAAACTCTCATTTGGTATTTCATCTTTGGTTTGTACTCAGCCACTTGAATTAATATATTCTGATGTTTAAGGTCCTGCACCAATTCTTCTTTGAATAATTTCCACTACTAGATCATTTTTGTTGCTTACTTTACGAAACACACATTGTTTTATCCAATGAAATTAAAATCTGAAGTCCCCGCAATTTTTGAAAAATTCAAAAAACTGGTGGAAAAGTTTTTTAGTTGTACCATCAAAACAATTTACTCAAATGGAGGTGGCGAATATCAAAGTCTATCGCACATTTTTCTCACCATGACATTCAACACCTTAGTTCTCCACCCTATACTCTCGAACACCATAGAGAGAAAACATTGTCATATTGTGAAAACAGGTCTCACCCTTCTCCATCAAGCTCCATGCCTCTTAAATTTTGGTCAGTATCTCTTCAAACTGCCACTTACCTAATAAATAGAATGCCCACACCTGTGTTAAATTATCAGTCATCATTTGAAAAAAAAAATTCCACCAAAGACCCCATTTTCAAAGATTAAAGGTATTTGGATGTTTATGTTTTCGATGGTTACAACCATTTTTAGCTCACAAATTAGAACCAAGGTCTAGACCATGAGTCTTCGTTGGATACTCTATTCAACATCATGCTTTTAAATGTTTTGATCCCCTAACTCATAAGATTTTATATCATGACATGTAAGGTACATTGAATCAATTTTTCCATATCAGAAGCCTTCTCCACATCACTCACTTGTAAAAAATAAAACTACAATAAGCCATTGGCCAAAGGTTTCTTCTTCTCATATTTCTAGCACTGAATATATTCCTCATTCTTCTCCTAAAATTTACAACGAATCCTCTTCCTAGAATATTCCTTCTGTTGATACTCCTTCCAAAAATCTCTACCAAAATTTTAGGAATCACTCCAACTCAAATATCTCATCTCCTAATTTTATGCTTCCTTCCACCAATTTATCAAATAAAGTGCAATCCTTCTCCAATCCAAAAAATTATGCACTTGCACCTTCTCCATGTACAGAAACTCATTTTTCTACCTCTCCAAGAAATTCACAATCAGATGACAACCCCATACAACAGTCACTCTCTACTTCACCAATGACCAAGGATACAATTGTGCAAGAACCCTCTCAGGTAACTAATTCTCCTAATTCTCAAACACTTACCAACTCACCAACAAACTCCCTGAAACCACCTTCTCCACCAATCATAAAAATTGTCACCCACTCTAATCACAATATTTTCAAATAAGATTCTTGACCCTTATAACACAATTGCACCATCCAATAAAACTGAACTCACAAGCATATCCCAAGCTCAAAAACTTCCACAATGGCCCAAAGCTATGTGTGAAGAATATGATGCCCCCCTCCAAAATTCCACTTGGACTTTATTTCCACCAACCAAGACTCAAAATATCATAGGCTGCAAATGGATTTACAGAATTAAGAGAAACCTCAATGGAAACATGGCTAAACATAAAGCTCATCCAGTGGCTAAAAGTTTCCTTCAAAGAAAAAGTGTAGACTTCACAAAGACCTTTTTCTCACATTTCGCCTGGTTGTCAAACCTGCCACAGTTCGCATTTTTCTCACATTGGTTGTATCTAAAGGATAAACCTTAAGGCAACTTGATATTAATAATGTCTTTTTGCAAGGTTCACTAACGGATTATGTGTTTACGTAGCAACCTCCAGGTTTTAACAATTCTCAATTTCCACATATGTCTGCAAATTAAACAAGGCTATATATGGTCTTCAACAAGCATCGAGAGCTTGGTATAATGAACTACGGTCTTTCTTATTGTCCAATGGGTTCATCAATTCTCTCATCGACAGCTCTTTATTCATCTGCAAAATTCAAGGCAATTTAATTTATCTTTTGGATTATGTCTATTCACTCAAAAGTTCATTCATCAACTAGCCAATCGCTTTTCTCTCAACGATCTTGGCAGCTTGAACTATTTCCTCAGAGTGGAAGCAATCTCTACACCAACTAGCCTCTTCCTATCTCAACATAAATATATCAAAGCTTTGCTACAAAAGACCAACATGCAAGATGCCAAAGAAGTTTCAACACCTCTATCCTCATCTGAAAAAATTCACCTTCACGATGGCAATCCCACAACAGATCCAACAATTTACCACCAAGTCATAGGATCAATGCAATACTTGTCATTGACGAGGCCATATATATCGCTTGCAATCAACAAATTATCTCAATTCATGCATAAACCATCATCCATTCACTAGGTAGCAGTTAAGCGTATACTTCGATATCTAAAAGGCACAGTATCGTGGCATCTTCATTCGCAAAGACTCTCCACTTTCTTTGCATGCCTTTGCCGATACTGACTGGGCTAGAAATACTGATGATTGCACCTCCACAACAGCTTATGTTGTTTTCTTTGGAGCCAATCCCATCAGTTGGTCCTTAAAGAAACAAAAAACTGGCACTCATTCCTTAAAGGAAGTAGAGTATCAAGCTATTGCTTCCCCTGCAGTTGAACTAAACTGGGTTACTAACTTATTACAAGAACTTGGTGTCTCCTCTCGTTCCACCCTAACCATCTACTACAATAATGTAGACACCACCTACTTGTCTGCGAATCCAGTATTTCACTATCGCATGAAGCCCATTGCGATAGATTTTCATTTCGTCTGTGATCAGGTTGTCAAAAATCAACTTTGTGTTGCTCATGTTCACACGACAGACCAGCTTGTACACTTTAACAAAACCATTGGCTCGCACTCTTTCACAATCATAGGTCCAAGATTGGTGTCCTTAACAAAAGCTCAATCTTAAAGAGACATGACAGAATGCAATTACAAGAACCAATATTAATACATAATATATGCAATTACTCATTTTATTCTTTCCTTAGTTACTTTATTTTGTACAGGTTTCATTCAGGTTTATTACTCCTCAATTATAGCAATGGACTCATTGTATCCCCTGTATATTTGTACACATCAAGTCAATGGAATAACAAGTCAGATTACAATTCAAATTCTGTTACTTTGCAACTTAGCTAATGCCCAAGGGTACATACCCTCTATAGAAACAGGGGAAAAATCATTTTTTCTTACTTTCACCGACAAAAAAGCAGTGTTACCTTGATAAGAATGCCTAGAGAAATCACTCACTATTGGAAATGAATATTGTATTACAAACTCTGAGCATGACATCTTATAAATGCTTCCTCTCTATAACATACCCACTGAATACGAGCCAATTGAAGATTGAGTCTTCAATAATCAGGGACACAAACAAAAAAAAAAATGAAGTGCAGCATAGATATACTGATCTCTTATCAGGTTTTAGACAATATATCGTATAATAGTGCAAGTATCAGCAGGAAATTGTGAATTTAACAGATATGTCAAGTGTTATTCAGGAGTAAATACCATAACAAGAGACATGATAGTAAACATTACTTATGGCTAAAAGCCAGACATGTGTCAAAACAAAAATCACAACCAATTAAGGATTTTAGAGCAACATAATGCAAAAGTCTAAAGGAGTTTTAACCTACATTTTCTTTCAACTCAGTGAAGTTGTTCACTCTATTCAACAACTCAGCTTTGGGAAGGAATGCTCGCAAACCCTGCAAAACCAAATTTGAAAATGATCAAAACTAAAGATACATGTGCATGATAATCAAACAAATAAACAACAAACCTCAATTCTTGTAAGAAGGCCACCAGTATTCCACTCTGTAATTTTAACCTCGATTGGTTCATTGAGTTGTTTTATCTGTTCAAGACGTGGAAAATTCATCAAGAAAACCCAATTGTAAAAACCAACTGTTTACTAGACATCCTAACATTGACAGGAAGTTAAATGCATGCAGATAAAAGGTTCCAAAGACAAAATAAATAAGTTAAGAAAACCCATGATCACGAATTTCAACTTTTGAAAACAAATCAAAAGTGTCTGACTCTGGTTCATGCTTTAAAATGAACTTATCTTGAAATACCTCTGTACAATTCAAACCATAATAAAACAACAAATATCTATTAGAGTTGCAATAACAAGTCATGCAACAAGCTTATAAATTCTGCTCCAAATTTACAAATCCACCAAACTATTAAGAAAAAGCCAGAAAATGACCTGCCTCACTCGATGCCATGCCATCTTTCGAATCAGCCGCCTAGAAGAAAGCAATGGCCTACCACTTAGAGTCCTCCCAAGAACCTCAGCAAACAAAACAGTTCCAGTCTCCACAACTGGTGTTCCGAGGCCCGAGCCCCCGCTCATTGCATCATCATCCTTAACAATTCCCATCTTCCCTTGAACCATAAACTCCTCAGCATCCTTCTTTAAATCACATAACAAATATTCCATCTCTTTGTCATATAAAGGCAATACTTCCTTAGTCAACATGGTACCCAACAAGTCTGCTCCAACATTCACATCAAGCTTATTCTCATTGCCAGAAACCACAACACCAGAAACAATATCACCTGGTTTTGGCTCATAATATTCCACACCAACCTTTTTATTTCCCTCTACCTTATTATTCACATCAATATTCTTACTTGAAATCCCTACTTTACTTTGCTCTTCTTCTATTTCTTCAACTGAATCTCTAGGCTTAAAGAACTTCAAAAAAGGCGCTAAAGCCTCTTCTTCATCGATTTTTTCAGATCCTTTATCAACTTCCAAAGCAACCCCATTACTTATAGGCACCAAATTAGGCTTATTTAGAAGCCCAAGCTCTTCATTTTCGTCAACTCCATCATTTTCAACCTTTTCAGGCAATTGGGCATTCGAAAAATCATCAAAAACATCATTTTGAGAGCAAAACACAATCTGGGTACTCCTCAAAAACGGAAAACTAGCGGCAAAAGTAAGGGCTTTAGGTAACCCTAGAGTAGAATACGAGTGAATTTTCCTAATTTTCTGAAGTGGGTATTTTGTGTTGCCATTTTGTACAAAACTAAAAGTGTTCAGTGGTAGGGATATAGAGCTGAGAATATTGATACTGAAAGACTCACAAGGTTGAACCAGAGTTTGCATCTTCTCTTATCCTGAAACTGCCCACTTCATGAGCTACAACAACCCTGTCTCCTCCGAGTCAGATTTTTTTTTTCTTAATTTCTTAGTGTTCTTTTGGGCTTCCCTGTTTGTTTTATTAACTGCGAGTGCCTTGGGTTGGGCATAGGTTTTATGCCTCTGAGAGGTTTGAGTGGCTCAATTGATAAGCCCAATCCCGTCCATTATTGTTGATTTCTTTTGAAATTTGAACAAACAAAGCCTTGTCCAAGTGCATGGATTTTCTCCGATCCTTATTTGTTATTTTTTTTAAATATATAAATATTACAAGAAATAAATTCAATCCGATTTGAGCCGAAATGTTTTACCACTTAAAACAAACTAACACCTATCCAATTCTTTAGTTTTTAGCTCAAAATAGTGGATGCAATTCAAAATAAGAATTAAACACATAATTGGGGTGCAGATTGAATTTCTAATTATGAGTTTGGAAAATTCCTAAAAAGGAAAAATAAAAGGTTTGGTGTGTTTAGGAAATGTATGGAATCCTTTTTATTAAGGAAACATGCAACTCCTATATTTAGGAGACCAAATCCAACCACTCTTCCAAATAGTGGTCGGCTAAATTTGAAAAATTTATTTAAAATGTCATAATTGCAACTTTGACCTACTATACAAGGGTTTTTAGAATGAGTTAAAGAAAAAAAATGTTAAAATATGTTTGTTTATTTTAACACCTTTTCTTTCCTATTTTCTCAACAAATTTATTTAAATATTTAATATTATTTATAAAATATTTTTAAATACTAGCAACGTGTGGAATGGTCATTTTTTAATTTTATGTACTAATTGAAAATTAATTTTAACATTAATTAACTTTGATAAATATTTATATAAAATTGATAACTAAACACGTGAATAAATACTTATATTTTTAACATAATACTTATACAATATTAATTATTATTATCAAACAGGCAGTTATATATTTGCAAAACCACCATCAATTCGCTACCTCCCATTCAAATCCCCAAAATTGCAAGTGTTGGACTAAATTTTATCCTTTTTTTTTTTGGGTTATATATAAGATATGTTTGATATTACTGATTTTATAGATGTTAATATAGGTCACGAAATTTGATATAAATTAATAATCCTTAGTTAAGAAAAAATTATACGATTAATAATATTATTGTATTTGTGTTTGAACTCTCTCAACTGACAATTCGATTAAAACACAATTAAATACTTGAATAATTATGTCAAATAGAAATTGAAATACATGATTAAGTAATTGAATAATTGTGTCAAATAGAGATTGAAAGATTGCCCTTTTTGCCGTCTTATTTACCTATTTAAGATTTCAGTTATGACATTGTGACTTAATAGTTATAACTTCAATCTAGAAAAAAACTAAAACAAAATGTTCTTTTTTTTTGTTATAACTTTTGTATTGTTGTAATTGTTAGTTTTTCAATAATTTATAATTTATCAAACCAATTAGATTTTGGACCATATTATATATAAAAAATTGATTTTTATCATAATTGTAATTGTACTCAAAAAATTATTTCTAAATTCCAATTCTAAAGATATATATTCTTTTATTATGTCAATTTGTTTAAGACACGAATTTGACATAAATTAGTAATTTTAAATTTATAAAAAAAAAAAATAACAAGATTAATAATGGTATTATATTCGTATTTGAACTCTTTGCCCAACAATCCCTTTAAAACACGGTTAAATATTTGAATAATTGTGTTATGTAAATTTGTTTAAGACACAAATTTATTTAAAATTTATTTAAGGATATTTATATAAATAAATTATAATAAAAAGTGTTTTTTTTAATCCTTATGTGTTTTTTTGGTACTATTTATTTTTTTACTAAAAAACAAATAAATTTACTTAATTCTAGTGTTTTACACTTAGTAAAATTATATTAATTTGTATTTTTGTTTATTATTGATGTACCTAAAGTTGTAACCAAATTTTATTAAGTTTTGGTAGTACGATACTTTTGAATTAAGTTAAATTTTAGATTAAAATCAAACAAATTCAATTCGTGTCTAATTATGATTAATAAATTGATCAGATTTCACATTAACCTAATAGGATAAACTATTTTGACACAACATAATAACATGAATTGTTAGTTCTAATTAAATTTTACTTATTTTTAAAAATAAAGTTAGATAAATATTTGATAAACACTAACTTTTAGAGGGATCACTCATATTTTCACTAAGATTTGACATTTTGTTTTTTTTTTTTAAGTAGCAGTTGTGGCTTTGACAACACCTTAATTTCAAATATACTCATAATTTATTATGGACATAAACATTTTAATTATGCTATAATAATTTTAAATTTAAGTAGAGTTTTAGATAAATAATTGACTAAAAAATCTGAAATTAAAAATAAATAAAAAATTAATGTTATTTTTCATAACATTAATCATTGTAAATAATTACAAAGTAGTGATATAAAATTATTCTAATCACCATTCACCACCTCTTATTTTGTCAAAAAAGTGATTAAAAATAAGATATATTATTATTAACATAACTATTCTTTAATTTTATTCTTCTAAAAATATTATATTACATCAATTAATCTAATAAATTTTCAATTTTAACACTACTTTTATTAATTATAATTTATTGTTAATAGTTCTATTAACATTAATGATCAAATTTAATATCAAAAATAAAATTTCTAGATTCTCTCAAAAGCAAATAAACAAAACCCAACTAGCAAAATTAATAATCTTATCATTTATCATTTCAAAGAAAATAAAAATTATTTTGAGTCATTGAATTCAAACAACAACCGAATAAAGCAGAAACATTCCATGACCAAGACTCAATCAAAATCCTAAAGGGAACAAATAAAAATACATCCATCGACTCTTATCACATGTCATGTCTAACAAAATGATGTTAGATTTTGTAGTACATGTCACAAATTGGATGCATTACATTTTAATATATGTTCATTATAAGCTTATTAAATTAATTAACTCCTAATTATATAAAATCATTAATCAAAACATTATGTTAATAATTGGTTACAATACATGTGGAAAACCAAGAATGCATGAAGAGGATGATAAATTAGACAAACATTTTATAGTTTACAAAATTTTTATGGTAATCTTTCAAAATAAAAACTGAATTTGTAAGATGGATTTAATGTGTTTATCTTACTTTAATGGATGTTTGATAAAAATAAAGGAATAGCAGATTTGAAGAATACAAATCCTCCACAAATTTTTACTCTTGAAGCACAATGAAAGGGAAGGGTTTTGAGAGAAAAGATGAGAGAGTTTTTCTTTCAATTTTTCTTAATATTTTCACTTAATTAAAAAAATATAAAAGACTTTAGTTTTTATAGGTAGGGCTAGTTAGCAAATATTTTATTTGCATGAAAGTCCTTGAAAAATCTGATTTTGGTAAATATTACCCCATGCTTTGCAATTTAATCATTGGACAATCACTTATTGTCATAAAGGTATGTAAACTACACTAGTTTATATTTTTAACTCCTAAGTATTTATTATAAGTCTTTTAATTTTTAAAGGATTAATATTTAGTCCTTAATAAATATTATTAAATACCATATCAATTAAAATAATTAATCAAATTAATTATTGTAAGGCTATTTTAACACTAACCTTATTTAATTTGATGTAAAATTTATATAAAATAATCAAAACTCTTATTATTTTAGGATGGTACTAGTCTTCTTTTAAATAATTTGTATTCTCTCACATCAAGTATTGGTGTGACCTTGTGAGACTCCATGAATTAGCCTGTCCCGGTTTTGGATCTCCTCTAAAATAAATTCCCGAAACACTGACTATAGTTGATATCTAACAATATATCATAACCTTTAAAATGCGGCGAGTTTGATAACTTCATCAAATCTCATTTTACTATAAATTGTCATATTTGCTATGTAGGTAATATCATTCCATCGTCTATATCATTATTGAGTATGGATTCACGGATGTCAAAATCTCGAATTCAATTTCTCTGTGAACTGTCAATCTCTATGTCTGGAATTTGTCATTGCAAACTCTTTTACATGACTAATAATCACTTTGGCTAGAGATTTATTTTTCCGACATTTATCAACGCTCACCTTAAGAACTTGAATACGGATTAAGTTAGTGGAAACTTCAATCTTAAAATTTTGAGTCAACGGATCCAATATTGACCATCATTCGTTTTCGTGTACGAACAACGCATTACCAAATCGGTTTATTGTACGTGACATGGCTAGCCTCGCACGTATAAACCATATGAACCATACGCGTCCATATTGAATTTGACCATAATGTCTCAGATCAAAGGATTACATCATACACTAATATGACCAAACGATTAATCATTGTTATCATACTATTCCATGTGATTTGTCGTTTATTTTAGTTATGTTCGATAAACGGTTCTTTAACCGTAAATCCACAACAATGCTCCAGTGACATGACTGTCATCGTCATCCGAGCTTATATCAATTTTTTGATATCTTTTCACAAGCATTCAATTGCCCACTATACAATATTATTACTTAAATAATATTGTTTCCATAAGGAATGATTTTGATAAAAATAATTACTTTAAATGCCTTATCTAGACTTATCATATTAATAAATTATTTACACCATGTATAAATAGTTGAAACATCATATAAATATAAATCAAGAACAATTCTTTTATTTATTAAAAATAATAAATATCTAATTACAAATTAAATGTCGAGAAATCTACAACACAATTTGTTTCTAGGACATATATACTAACAAACTCCCACTTGCACTAAAGTCAATCACTGTTGTATCTCATACCTATTTTCTCAAGATGGTAGTCTAGCTGTTTCTGTGTCATTACTTTAGTTAGTAGGTCAACCATATTGTCCGTTAAAGGGATCTTTTGAATTATTATTTCTCCCGTTCTAACAAACTCTCGCAAAATGTGATACTTATGCTAAATATGTTTTGACTTTTGGTGTGCTCTCGGTTCCTTAGCTTGTGCAATAGCCCTAATATTGTCACATTATACGCTTATGGGATAAGTCATGTTAGGAACTACACCAAGTTCACCTATAAACTTACGCATCCAAACAGCCTCTTTTACTGCTCCCGAAGCAATAATATATTCAGTTTCTGCAGTGGAATCCGCTGTAGTTGTTTGCTTGGAACTTTTTCAGCTTACAGCTTCTCTACTACACATAAATATAAAACATGACGTAAACTTTCAATCGTTAATATTTGATTGAAAATCAGAATCTGAATATCCCTGAATATTTAACTCTTGATATCTATAACTCAGAACCAGATCCTTAGTCCTTCTCAAGTACTTAAGGACTGATTTTACGACCGACCAATGTTTCTCTCCTAGATAAGCTTGATACCTACTCATAACACTTACGGCATATGCTATATCAGGTCTTGTATAAGCATTGCGTACATCAAACTTCCTATGGTAGAAGCATAAGGGATGTTATGCATCTACTGTCGGTCTTCATCGGTCTTTGAACTATCATCTTTAGAAAGATGAAGACTATGTGTGAAAGGCAGGAGACCTCTCTTAGAGTTCTTCATGCTGAACCTTTTCAGCATTTGCTCAATATACAATCTCTGGGATAATCTGATTATCCTTTTCGTTCTTTCTCTATAGACACAAATACCAAGAATGTCACACCTGTTTCTTATTAACTATAAATACATACTTACATTCCTTATATACAATGCTATTATTTTATTTACACAAAACTTAAACATTTCTAGTCAACAATTTTTTTTTATACATACAAGTGTACATATAATACAACTCTTTGTAATATAAATAGATTATCAATTTCATATCCAAAAATATTCATATTAACCTATAAGTCTATACATATTACTTAGCTAATCTACATATTACATATATCAAAAATAAAACTACGAATACGCCTAACATCTTCACTTGCGTACTCAGTCATCCTTATGTGCTATTATCTGAAAAATAAATTTTTCAATATAGGGTAAGATAAACATCTCAGTAAGTAAATCATGCAAGTGTGATATGTCGATACAGTATAAAATATGAAAGCTTAAACAATTAGTACATTTTCAAACAAGTTCATTCAAAATTCAAACATATTCAGAACGACTTAGTCAATTAGTGTCATCTGCACCCAAGGTGACCCGGTTACAGAATGTGATCACGTGTTCCGCATTAAGCAGTCATTCACATTTACATATAACAAAAGCACGCATGACGCGCTAAACAGAATTCTTACTAGCCTACAAACCTCGCCTTTAACACGAGATCCAGCTATATCAGAATAACATAACTAATGACTAAGCCATAAAACACATTTTTTTTTTCAAACATTTCATACATCGACAACATTACATATTTATTCTCTAAATGCGATATCAGCGTAAACATTTAAATTTATAAATATTTCGTTAATCATTTCATAGAATTTCATTGGCGTACCAACATGTATAAATCCCATTTTCATCAAATATCAAATATCGCATAATTTTCAAAACATTAAAATGCATACACGATCTATTTACTTTTGTTCCCGCTCTCCTTGAGTGTGTTCCTATTCAATGATATGTACCTAAAAAATCAAGCTATATAATTTATTTTAGTTACGCGCCACTTCTTGCCGCTACATTCCTACAACATCCCCATTTCCAAACTCTCATTCCTTATTAATTTTCTAACATAAACTTTATTGCCATATTTACAACATAACACTATTTCATATATGCTTATACATACACACATACATGTATATATATATATATACATATGCATCTTATAACAATTTTTCGAAAAACACATTCGGCGTAAAATTTTCAAATTTATCAAATGTTGCCGTTTTTCGCCAATTCGTTTTTCGACAACACACACATTATCAATTCTGAACACTCCTAATTATTTTACAAACAAACTCAGCCTACTAAAATTGCCGAGATTTAATTCCACTTCACAATTTACCAATTAACACAATTAAACATTATATAACATTAACACAATTCCATTTCCCATTTTCATACTTCAATTTAATATTACGCAATACCATTTTCAATTTTCACTTTTTAATTAATCATTAATAATATCAATTTCATCATTCTCTAATTCCTACAATTTATCACTAATAACATTAATTTAGCTATAACTAATTTTCTACTACAATTTGGTATTAAAACATGATTTTGCTCATCTTTAATTCTTACTACAATCCCATAACACACACATGTTCTAATCTCCACCAATTTCAATTTTTCACCAATTCATACCATTATAACAATATAACAATAAAACTCCCACCAATTAGCACTATCATAACAACCTAATAATAAATTACTCATTTTAATCACATATAAAATATTATTCATATCTACCTCTCTAAATTACAACTTAAACTAATAATATAAATTCTACTATAATTAATTTTCACTCACTAAACATGCTACAATTATGCAATAAAACATAAATTTACCCATGACTTAAACATTTTTTAATTTCTACCATTATTACTATATAATAATAATAAATTTCCCCCAATTTTCATTATTATAACAATATAATAATCATGGTTTTCATTTCAAATTTTCTATGTCACATGAAAGTATAAGGTCTACTACAATAACCTTAATAATTTACTAAGCTTAATGTACTAAAATCATAAAATACTAATTAAAGAAAACCTACCACTCACAAATTCTTTCTTTCTTCTCTTTTTCCTTCTCTTCCTTTCTTTCTTTCCTTTCAAAAGTTAGCCTTCCCTTCGTTTACGTAAGTACTCCTTAACTTTCAATTTTTGAAATGCTAAACATTCACTTTTTATTCATCAATACATGAAGGGCTTAGATTAACTCAATGAAATCCAATGGCT
>JAXCLQ010000002.1:13187305-13199081 GCA_035584115.1 Cedrela odorata
ATATCTAACTTTCTCTCTCTCTTAATATATATGTGTTAATTTGATTAATATATATATTATGAAAACATTAATTGGATTAATGTTAAGTTCCCACCAATCATAAGCATAACAAATGGATTTGCTTTAATTCAATTAATGAATTGAGAAGGCAAGTGGGTGTTATTTATGTCGGTGGAAATAGAAATCAATTAGAATTGATTTAAAACAACAAGACTTAAGTGTTAAGTCTTAAGCTAAGCATTGTATGCTGCATCTAAAAAGGTTTAAGAAACTAAGAGCACTTCTTCTTCCTTTTTTTTTTTTTTTTTGCATTCCCATGAGCTTTCTTCTTGCAAGAGCTTAGGTGTGTGTTCGGTTTTGAACCAGAACAAAGAGGGAGGATGATAGAGGTTAGAGAGAGAAAGCTTTGGTTTGACTTAGTGAAGCTAGAACTCAAGTTTGAAAATCCCACAACGAAGCCGAAACCACTAGAACCAATTGACGTGTGGATACACTTGGAGGCAAGTGCGGTGATTGACTTACTGCTCTGGATTACAAATTAAAGAAGTGAGACCTCTTAACTTTATGTTTAAATTCTAAAACATGCATGTGTATATGTCTAGATCCTTGGGAGCCCTTTCAGCAGGTCCGTGAAATTGGCTCCCCTGTAGAAGTCACACCCCTAGGAATTGATCCCGCGTGTCGCACTTCCGTTGTGAGTGTGAAACAAAGCATGGTGTTTTCTTCAAGTGGTATCAGAGAACTGCCGACATGAGTACGCATGTTTGTTTTGGAAACAAGTGATGGGATGTTGATATATGTTCATATGTATGTATGTTGTGGCTTGGATAATGAATGAATTTGTTTTGAGATGATTTGATATGTTTTGGAAACAATGAAAATCGTGAAAAATGACAGAGTGTCGTTCTGGATGCACCAAGTATCGATACTTTTGTGAAAAGAGTCTATACTTGATGCAAGAAGACGACACTTAATGCTCAAGTATCGATACGTTTTAAGCGAGTATTGACACTTTTGTCAAAAGTGTCGATACCTGCAGTGAAAATATCAATACTTGAGTTACAGTATCATTTTATGATGAGTGAGTATCGATACTTGCCATCATTCTAGGAGTGAGTGTCGATACTTGGTGACAAATATTGACACTTGCTAGCTAAAAGTATCCATACTTGATTTCCCTAAAGATCAGGTATCAATACTTTAAACAGAAGCTGATACTTGTGAAATTGATGGAAAGTGTCGATACTTTCATGATAAGTATTGATACTTTTCCAAAGTATCGATACATGTTTGCTAAGAAGGACCAAGTGTCAATAGTTTGACAGAAAGTATCACACTTGCGGTTTAAGGCTGATGAGTGTCGACCTCTTTAAAAAAAGGGTTGACACTTACATCTATAGGGGTCGTTTGGATCGACCTGTTCCTTTTCACTGTTTAAAAAAAAAATGAGTACTTTTTTTAATTTTTTTTAAATTTTTTTTCATTATTTTTTAATCACAAAATATCAAAATATTGCTTTAGCCATAACTTACATAGGCACTATTTTAAATAGTAAATTTTATGTTACCAAAAATTCAATTTGTTGAAATTAAAAATTTCAAGCTTGAAATTGTTTCAATTAAATATAAATTAATATTCTGAATTAAAATAAAATTGAATGGTGATTCTAATTGATTTTAATTCAAGTAGAATTAACAGAATTCTAGTGAGAATAAACATATGAACATAAAATCGAAAAATTGATATTGTATCAATTAATGTCTCTCTTCAATAAATTAATTTGTTAATTTATTAAATTGATTTGATTAAATAGCAATGTGTAAAATTTGAAATTATTATTATTGGATCATATAGATTTTAAATTTAATTGCTAAACAATAAAATATATACATATTGATGTATATATTAAATGAAGCCAAAAATGAAAATCTTCTTCGTATCATATTAAGTTCAATCATTCCAATACAGTTAGTAAATTATGTGCTTCTTAGATGGGGTAACCCAATAACTGTTAGGTGAGGGCGTTTAAAAGGTGTTGTAGTCTATTTGACATGTTTCTTGATAGGGGGTCTTTGGCTTTAAATAACTGTTAGGCGAAAGGTTTGATTTCATTTCTGTTTTAAAAAAAAAACGTTTGTACTAGCCCAACTAGGTTAAGGCACCAATAACTGTTAGGTGAGGTGTCTTTTCTTAAAAGAAGATTGATCATGTCTTGTAAGAAGTTACAAACATAAATGAGTTTCTGACTCATTGAGCTTGCTAGACCAATAACTGTTAGGTGAGGTTTGTAAGTTTGATAAAAATATGATCACCCACGAAAATCAGTAATTTCATTATAATTTTCTCATTAAGAGAGTATGAGATATAATTAAAGTAGTGTGAGCACTATTTGGTTTAAAGTCCATAACTGAATAGTTTGATATATACTGTAATACATTCTTATTTATTTTTCATTTTCTGCAAATCTCTTTTCTAGTGAAAGAATAATGAGTAACCCTCTTCTCAAAATCTTTGACACTCATAGACTTACCGGACCTAACTTCAAAGTTTGGTATCGAAATCTAAGAATTGTTTTGGATTCTAAGAGAATTGGCTATGTCTTTCAAGGGCTTATGCTCAAGTCCCTTCCAGCGGAGGCTACACCAAAAGAGAAGAAGACCTTCTAGAAATAAAAGGATGATAATCTCAGAGCTAGATCATATATGCTGGCCTCTATGAGTGATGACTTACAGACTCAGCATAAAGATATAGAGGATGCCTTACGGTGTGTACAAGGCCTGGGAACGAATTCACCGCCGTATGGCTGATCATCGATTATTAGCGATTTCGGCTTCATGCAGGTCTATCTATCTTTGGTGGATTTGTTTGGGGAGAGTTCCAGTTACATGCGATGCGAGTTGTTCATTACTTTGTTTGGATTGAAACTTAATTTAGGAGTACCTTCGAAGTCTTATCTTATAAAGATGATAAACCTCATAGGTCAACTAGCCTCTTTGGGGTTTTCTATGAACTTCAAATTACAGATGGATTTGATCCTTAAGTCACTCCCGTTTAGCTTTAACCAGTTTGTTACAATTATTATATGGACAAACTAGTACATACTCTTCCTGAGCTTATGAGTGAAATTGTTTCATTTCATAGGAGAGTCTCAAAGGGTAAAGGGAAGAAGACTGTTCTTGCTACGATGTCTTATGGTAAGACATCGAAGAGGAAAGGCAAGAAGTCCTCCGGGGTCAGATCTAAAGGAGGATTCTCTAAGAAGAAAATGGGAAAAGGTAAACGAGTTACCAGTAGCCAAGCCAATGATGAGTGTAATCATTGCAAGAAGCTTGAGCATTGGAAGAGGAATTGTCCTCTTTACATGGAGAGCCTGAGATAGAGGAAGGCGTAAGGTACGCTTTCTTGTCATGTTATAGAAACTGAATTAAGTGTTAGTACAGATTCAAATAGCTGGATAATTGATTCAACTGTCACTTCTCATATTTGTATGTTGTTACATAACCTTCAAAGTAAGCAATTATTGAAGGAGGGTGTAGTGCACTAAAGATGGCAAATGGAGCAATAGTTACTGCCACTTGCTCAGGGACGTGCAAAATTGTTCTGCCTTCTAGTCATAGTTTTGTATTGTACAGAACTCTATATTTTGATACTGTTAATAGAAACATTGTTTGTTAATTAATTGTGTAAACAAGGTTACACTTTTATGTTTGATAGATGTAAATGTTGTATTTATTTGAGAAATAAATTAATTAGCATTAGCTTGAATGTAAATGGTTTATATGTTCTTAAGACAAATAAAATTAACATGACTAATACTATTAATAAGAAACGATCTAGAAACGAACTTAATTCAAAACTTATATAGCATTATATATTAAGTCATATTGGAGATAAAATGATTATGAAGATGGGTAGTGATAGACTGACATGTCCATTGAGTTCTGAACCCTACCTAACTTGTAAATCCTGTCTTCAAGATAAGATGACCAAATTACCATTTATTGGACAATGGAACAGAGCCAATAAAGGTCTTGTATTGATACATACTAATGTATGTGGTCCATTTAGTGAAATAGCCAGAAGAGGTTTCTCTTACTTCATAACCTTTATCGATGATCATTCATAGTATAGTTATGTGCACTTACTGAAGTACAAATTTAAATCTTTTGAAAAATTCAAAAAATTCAGAGCTGAAGTAGTGAAACAAACAGGAAACAGTATTACGATTATACAATCTGATCGTAGAGGTAAATACTTAAGTACTGAATTTTTTAAGATTAATGGTATACTTTCTCAGCTTACACCTCCTTATACACCGCAACATGATAGTGTTTCAGAAAGGAAGAATTATACTTTATTAAATATGGTACGATCTATGATAAGCTTTACAGACTTACCTACATATCTTTAAGGATATGCCCTATATACCGTAATATACGTCTTGAACAGGACTCCATCGAAAGCAATTCCCAAGACATTATATGAGATATGGCATGGTAAGCTTCCAACGTTTAATTATATGAAGACTTGGGGATGTCCAGCTCATGTTAAAGTAGTGAACACTTGGAAGTTGGATGTTAAATCTGAAAAAGGTCAATTCATAGAATATCTTAAAGATAGTTTAGGATATTATTTATACTTTTGTGCTGATTGAAGGATTTTGATTAGTAGACACACACAATTCCTTGATAATAAGTTCATTGAGGATGGTGGTGTAGGTAGAAAGATTGAGCTTTCAGATGATTCTGAAAAGCTTCATGATTATTAACCTTAGATAAATAAGCCTACTGATGCAGATGAACCAGTTCAATTTGATTCTAAGTCTTCTGTAGACTGAACTATTTATAGATCTACTAAGATATTACGCCCTCCTTAGAGATATTTTTTTCTTTTTGAAAATGATTTTGATTCATTTATGATAGGAGAAGATATACAAAGGGAAGATCCTAGAGCCTATGAAAAAGCAATATTAAATATCGATTTTGAAAGATGGCTTGAAGCCATAAAATCCGAAATAAAATCTATGTATGCTAATCAGGTGTGGTCAATCATTGATCCACCAGAAGGAATTGTTCCTATCAGTTGTAAATGGGTTTATAAATGAAAATTTAGCAAAGATGGAAAAGTAGAAACTTTTAAAGCTAAGTTGGTGGTAAAGGGTTATAATAAGAAATAAGGGATTGATTTTGATGAAACATTTCCGTCAATAGCCATGTTAAAATCCATTTGGATATTACTTGCTATTGCAGCTTATTATGACTATGAAATATGGCAGATAGATGTAAAGACAACCTTCCTTAATGGTTTTATTGAAGAGACCATATATATGCAACAATTCATTGGGTTTGTTACATTTAATGATAGTCATAAGGTATATAAATTGCATAGATCCATTTATGGATTAAAGCAAATTTCTTGAAGTTGGAACATATAATTTGATGATACAATCAAATCATTTGATTTCATTAAGAAAATTGATGAACTGTGTGTCTATAGAAAAGTGAATAACAATGCTTTCACATTCCTTGTATTGTATGTAAATAACATACTGCTCATAGAAAACAATATGGGTATATTATCTGAGACTAAATTGTGGTTGTCTAATGTTTTCTACATGAAAGATATGGGAGAAGCGACCTTTATTTTGGGTATTTGCATCTATAGAGATAGAGCGAAACAAATGATAGGTCTTTCCTAGAGTCTATACATAGATAAAGTATTAAAGAAGTTCATTATAGATAACTCTAAAAAGGTTTTCTTACCTTGCAGTCATGGCGACTATCTCTCTCGAAAAATGAGACCCAAGACTGAGAAGCTGAACGTGAGCGTATGTCAAAAATTCCTTATGCTTCGGCAATAGGTAGTCTTATGTATGCTATGCTATGTACAATATCTGATATAGCATATATTATGAGTATTATGAGTCGATATTAGGCAAACCTTGGAGAAGAACATTGGACTGCGGTCATACGAGTCTTAAAGTACTTGAAAAGAACTAAGAATTTAATGTTGACTTTGGGAATGGAGAGTTGAAACTTCAAGGTTACACTGATTTTGATTTCTAATCAGATGTAGATGATAGAAAGTCTATTTCTACATTTGTCTTCATATGTAATGGTGGTGCAGTCTATTGGAAGAGTTCTAAATAAACTACCACAGCTGATTCCACCACAAAAGCTGAATATGTCGCTGCTTTTGAAGCTGTGAAAGAAGCTGTCTAGATCTATAAGTTTGTTACAGAACTTAGAGTCGTTCCTTCCATAATTGACCTAATAACTTTGTACTGCGATAATAATAGAGCTATAGCTCAGGCTAAGGAACTAAGGTCTTACCAAAAGTCTCAACATATTTAGAGAAAATATCATTTGATTAGAAAGTTTATTTCAGATAAACAGATATTAGTGCAGAAAATCCCGTCCGCGGATAATGTGGCGGACCTACTGACTAAGCCAATGATACAACAACAATTGGATCACTACCTAGAGAGGATGGGTATTGGATACCATGGTGATTGACTTTAGTACAAGTAAGAGTTTGTTAGAGATATGCCCTAGAACTAATTATGTCATACGGTTCAGGGATATCATTTCATTGTATATGTATAATTTTATAATTAATTGCAAATTAGTTTATGATTAATAAAATGGCTTTTATATCATTTTACATGTTAAGTTCCGAATTTATATTCTATATAAAATGCAAAATAAGATCCCATGATGTATTATGATGTCAAGACTCTATCTGCAAAGAATTGTGGATATGAATACAGAGTCTATAATTTGAATACATCTTAATCTGTTCTTGGTTGAGGTAATGTTATATAGGAGTATGACATTGCATGACTAGTATGTTTGATGCTGCCAAGGATTAGTATCTGATGCTAATAGATGGGTGACGAGTCTCATGTTAGAAGATCATAAACATATTAATACGTTGGAGAATGTATTACTGAACGTGATCAAATATGATAAATCATATAGGTGATTATCACCCAGCCGTACTAGTGCATCATTAGTCCTTTGACTTGAGGTGTCATGGCTGCCCTCCGCACTGAGGCATGTCGTTCTCTTGTGTATATCGCATCGAGCTAGCCACGCTTAGTGAAAGAAGCTTGCTGGTAATGTGTTTTAAGTATATGAGGACAGGTAATGACCAAGATAGAATCTACTAGCTTAGATATTGGAGTTTGAGATCCTAGGTGGGACTGTCATATGTGGGAATAAAGTCTTTGACCAAAGCATGTATATTCGGAAATATGTTTCGTAGATATATGAATCCTGTATATGATTGAGGTTTTGTTTCTATAATTGAGTTAGGAGTTTGACGATACTATGACCCGCACTTGATTAAAAGTCGATAGTAAAGAGATTTTACTACATACATGTACGACTATATAGGTTTATTTGATAGAGTAATAATATAATATATATATATATATATCTAACTTTCTCTCTCCTCTCTTATTATATATATGCTAATTTGGTTAATATATATATTATTAAAACATTAATTGAATTAACGTTAAGTTCCCACCAATCATAAGCATAACACATGGATTTGCTTTAATTCAATTAATGAATTGAGAAGGCAAGTGGGTGTTGTTTACATCGGTCGAAATAGAAATCAATTAAAATTGATTTAAAACAACAAGACTTAAGTGTTAAGTCTTAAGCTAAGCATTGTATACTGCATCTCAAAAGGTTAAAGAAACTGAGAGCACTTCTTCTTCCTTTTCTTTGTATTCTCGTGAGCATCCTTCTTGCAAGAGCTTGGGTGTGTGTTTGGTTTTGAACCAAAATAAAGAGGGAGGAAGATAGAGGTTAGAGAAAGAAAGCTTGAAAATCCCACAAAAAAGTCGGAACCACCATTACCAACCCGACGTGTAGATACACTAGGAGGTAAGTGCGAAAATTGACTTGGTGTTCCGGATTGCAAATCAAAGAAGTGAGACCTCTTAACTTTGTATTTAAATTTGAAAAATTTTTAAATTCCAAAACATGCATGTGTATATGTCTAGATCCTTGGAAGCCTTTTTCGCATGTCTTTGAACAAGGCATGGCTCCCCGCGGCAATCCTATGCCTAGGAATTGATCCCGCGGGTCACGCTTCCGCTTCGATTACGAAACAGAGCATAGTATTTCATTCACTAATCTTTTAAAGAAAACCTAAAATTAAATACTTTAGAGTATTTTAATGCAATTGTTATATTCTTAATACTAAAGACAATCGTGAAAAATTTGGGCTCAAATTTGATCTAGGAATATTTCTAGGATACTCCTCAAAAAGCAAAGCTTATAGAGTTTTCAATAAGAGAACTTAAGTCATGGAAGAAAGTGTGCCTAAAATGTTTGATAAATTTGATCCCGACTTAGCTAAATTAATTGCTAAAGAAAAAGAAAAGGAATTAGAAGTCATTGAAAACTTAGAAAACTTGAACTTAAATGATACATCTTTAGAAAAAGATAATGAAATTGTACAAGAAGAGAAAGTCACTAAAGAACTTCCTAAAGCATGGAAATATGCATCTAATTATCAAAAAGAATTAATAATAAGAGATCCATCACAAGAGATCAAAACTAGAAAAAGGGCAAGAGAGATAGATGAAAATCTAGATGAAGTTCAAAACTTAGCATTTGTCTCTCAAATTGAGCCAAAACAAGTTAAAGAAGTTTTAGAGAATGAAAATTGGTTAATGGTTATGCAAGAAGAATTTAATCAATTCTATAAAATAAAGTTTGGACATTAGTACCTAGACCTAATGATTATCAAACTATAGGTACAAAATGGGTGTTTAGAAACAAACTTGATGAGAATGAGAATATCTTGCAAAATAAGGCTACACTAGTAGCACAATGATATAGTCAAGAAGAAGGAATAGACTATGATGAAAAATATGCTCTCGTAACTAGATTAGAAGCTATTAAAGTACTCTTAGCCTTTGCATGTTACAAAAACTTTAAACTTTATCAAATGGATGTTAAAAGTGCATTTTTAAATAGTTTTATAAATGAAGTTTATGCAAAACAACCTCCCGGCTTTGAGAACTATAAATTTTCAAATCATGTCTATAAAACTCACTAAAACACTGTATGGTTTAAAATAAGCACCTTGAGCTTAGTATAGAAGACTTATTGAATTTTTGCTAAAATATAACTTTGTGAGTGGGAGTGTTGATATTACGTTTTTTTATTAAAACCAAAGATGATGATATTTTATTAGTTCAAATTTATGTTGATGATATCATCTTTGGAAGCACAATTGAGTCATTGTGCATTGAAATTTCAAATCTTATGAAAGGCGAATATGAAATGAGTATGATGAGAGAACTATATTTTTTTTAAGACTTCAAATTAAACATACAAAAGATAGAATTTATTTCTCCCAATTAAAATACATCAAAGAATTGTTAAGAAAATTTGACATGATAGAAGGCAAATCCATTCAACTCCTATGAGCACTTCTATTTTATTAGATAAAGATGAAATATAAAAAAATGTAAATCAAAGCTATATAGAAGCACGATAGGATCATTACTTTATTTGACTACCTTTAGACTCGACATTCTTTATGGAGTGTGTATATATGCTAGGTTTCAATCTAATCTCAAAGAATCACACCTTGTAACTGTAAAATGAATTTTTTGGTACTTAAGAGCCACACGTAACTTAGGATTATTTTATCCAAAGGATAGTGAATTTAGTTTGAAAGGTTATTCAAATGCTGACTATGAAGGATGCAAAGTGGATAAAAAAAGTACAAGTGATATTTGTTACTTCTTTAGAAATTCATTAGTATCTTAATTTAGCAAGAAACAAAACACGGTTGCACTTTCCATTACCGAAGTAGAATACATATTTGTAGGTAGTTGTTGTGCACAACTGTTATAGATTAAACGTCAATTGTAAGATTATATATTAGATCTTAGTCAAATTCTAATTTTATGTAATAACACAAGTGTCATAAATATGACTAAAAATCTTGTTCATCACTCTAGAACTAAACACATAAAAATCTGTTACCATTTCATTAGAGATCATGTTAGTAAATGAGATATTTGCCTAGAATATGTCAACATTAATCTTCAATTAGCTAACATCTTTACTAAGCCACTTGATAGAGATCGTTTCTGTATAATTAGAAATGAATTAGGAATGATGGAAATTGATTGAATCATGTTTGAACTTGTATGTGTGTATAAAATAAGTTGAAAATCATTTTTGGAAGGATCCAAATCGATAATTTTATCACAAAGTATTGATACATTGAAAATAGATCGATACATCTTTGAGATGGTGTCGATTCTCTTTTATATTCTAACCTAGAATCAACACAACCTATAAATGTATTGATACGAAAATTCACTCCTAGTATATATCGATACATTCATCTTTCGGATCGATACTTTGGTTCTAATCAATGAGATAGCCATGTGTACCTAGTGAAATTCAAAAGATCCATCATTAACTGCCAAACTTAGATGCGCATCAAAGAACGTGCTTGAATATCGATATATGTTCATTTTCGAACCAGCATGTATTGATACATTCATAAAAAGTATCGATACTCGTACCTTTAAAAGGCAAAAGTATCGATATTTCTTCAAGAGAAATCGATACCTTTTCCCAGATCCAAAAACAGATCAATACCTTTACCTGTTTTTCGTCTAAAATAGGGCAAAAATTCAAGTTTCTTCACTCTTATTCAAATCTTTATCTCTCTAGAATCTAAAACCTTTACTCTCCGAATTTTTCAAAACTGTCAAAATCAAACTCGAAAATGCCTAGAACTAAGAATCTTGAGGACATTCAATGCAAGAAACCTAGAATGCATAAAGCCTCCACTTCAAATCCAAACTTTCCCAACACCGAGGCTGATGATCGATACATCAACCTTTTCCTCAACCAAAAATTTGCTTCAGGATGGGTTCTTGACTTTTTAATTCTCTAAACCGTCAAATTTCTACTTAAGAACATTCGAGGAACTTGGATAAACCCACTATTTCAAGCAAAAGAGAGCCTATTTTGATAGCTTGGTAAAGATGTTCTATGCAAACATCAACACTAAAGATCCTCAAACGAGAAAAGTAAGAATAATCGAATTCACAAGCTCAGTCCAAGGACACAAATTTCAAGTTAATGCGAGCATACTGTCGAGGATCCTTCATGTACCAAAGGATGGAGCTCACTATATAGCCAGAGTTTTTTAGCCTTTTAAAGCTTGCTGGGTTATTTTTAATAATCTAGACATGACTAAAGTGGACAATAAACCAGTCAGACTAGGACTCTATGAGCGAATCCTCCACTTGATCGTCTCGTATAACCTCAACGCCCGATCCGGACATTTATCAAAGATAACATATGAAGATATGTGGTGGATACAATGTATCATGAAGGGAAAGTGACTAGATCTAGTATTATGGATATGTCATCTCAGCCATAATCTATAAAAGCCTTTCGTGGATATTTGTAGAAACCGACACTATCGAGCCCCCAACAACATCGATGTTATCAGAGACCACTCTCTGTCACATGCATTATGAGCTGATATCAAGTAGAGAATAGGTACTACAAGCACAATAGAGGCACTTGGCACTTGAGCGAGGCTAAAAAGAGCCTGTGAAAGAAGCAGCAAAGAAGCCGGCATTACCAGCGACAAATGATCATTTGGCTCTAGGTTCCCCATCACCACAGCTTGCACTTGCATAGATTTCACCACCTCTCGCAACTTTGGCGGAACCAAACTTCCAATCACCTCCTTCATCAGCCATACTCACAAT
>JAXCLQ010000002.1:13203481-13226715 GCA_035584115.1 Cedrela odorata
CTTAAAGTTCTGAATATCAACTACTATATTAGAATATGAAGTTCTAAGTTTATAAAATATAATGAACCTAAAGTTATTATATGTTTTCTCTATTTTTTCATGGTTTTAAGATACTACAATCTATTATCAATGTTATGGACTTGGAAGACACCATTCAAAAATGAAAAATAAATCTCTACATGATAAAATTGAAACTTGTGATTTTCCTTTATATTTATTTGAAGTTGATAATGACCACTAAAGAGATATATTCTTTTAGAGTAAAAACTATGAAACGCTATATAATATTGCAAGACTGTAAAATTATTATTGAATATAACTTGGCCTTATTTATTAATACCTTATAATTGAAATTGTATGGTAAGAATGTTATTAAAGATGTTATGTTAGAGAATACATTCTCTATTTTTATACCTCTAATATGGTATTATCACAATAATTTTTTGAGCATAAATTTAAAATTATTTTAATTCACTTTAATATTTTTTGTAAACTATGAATTATATTCATTCATTTGTTTAGCATTCCTAGAAGTGGATGTTAACTAGTATTCACATAAGTGAATATAAATGATTATATTCAAAAAGACACATTATTGTTCATTTGGTGGTCATAAGTCTTCACAATGATAAAAACCAAAAATTATACATAATCACCAAAAGTAAAATTTTAAAGATATGAAATTGATTATATACCCACTGTACATCAAAACATCTAATAAAGTTGTATCTGTCACTTATGAAAATGAAGCAAGAGAATGATAAGACAAATTTTATTGATAAGGAAGAAAAGGTAGTTAATCACAATTACAATTGTCACGCCCTAAACTTAGGGTCCATCTGTGACAATCGTCATAGACCCTCATAATACACTTTATACATCCAAAATGTATTAAGAGAACCTGTAAGGTTTTCCTATCAATTACCAAAACCTACAAACAGTTTATAAATATAATTTTCATCCATGAAAGCATTATCAAAGAATTGATAATTATCAAAGAATTGATCTTTGTGATCAATTCATCCACAACAAATATCAAATAATAAAATAGTACTATGAAAAATATTTTCAATCTGGTTAAACAAAATAATAAATATTTACATAACTATTTAAGTTATGAATCCTTTTCAAATTTCAAATAAAATTTATCTGAATAGATACATATGTATAAGAAAATACAAAAATCTAGTGGACCTAAATTACAAGTGTGAGTCAAGAAAGAAAATCTACCTAAAGCGTCATAAGCTTTCTATTGCTATCACAAGCCTAGTAAGGACTAACGCTTCTAACCTAAAAGTTGTAATTGTGAGGGGTGAGTATACAACTATACTCAATGAGTAAATAAAATATATACATATATACATACATGCTCACGCATTTCAAAATTTTGATATTGAGATTTTTCTTCACATATAATCAAAATACATATATACATGTTTGTTTAATTAATTAATCATAAAACACTTTAAAGATGGTCTACATACAATTAATCACAAATAAATCGGGCTAGCCATATATTCTCAATCGCTACCCTGACCGAGGCAACGTCGAAGCCATCAGTGAATTTTTCATACATAAAACCATATGCAAGGCATTCATAAAAAAAAATAGCAAATCAATTCTCAAGCTTTATAAAATCATTTTATTAAAGTAAGACATGAATTTATAAAAACACCATCCGTGTCATTAATGTCGGCCCCGAATAGTTACTTGATGATAAAGTGACTGACTTCATCATATTTGTCAAATCTATGAGATCTCTATCAAGTAGCCAGGACTTTCCATAGGGTCTCTATAATCGTACATATGTGCATGGCACATAGTGGTCTTGCCATGACCTTTCTTCCTTAAACCATCCCCACTACGGCTCTACTCACCTATGCGGCATTTCAATAGGTCCGTTCATAGGCTACCTCCTTGTATATACAGTAAATAATTTGGCCTAAAGGCCATACAACTGACCCCCTGCCCATATAACAATATCCGGCCTTATTAGCGATATCGCCAATATACATGCATTAAAACAATTTATTTTCAAAGTAGTGGTGTAATCATATATATTAAACCCAGCCTCCCCAACCATAACATTTTCAAACAATGTTCATAAAATATATAATCCAAATTCGGCCTCCCAAGCCATTGCATGTGTGTATAATCCATCCCAATATCATGCGAAATAATAGTAAACCTTTTCATTTGAACAATTACTTCAATCGAAAAACCATTGTTTATGTATGCATAAATTTAATCACAACAAAGATAGGATAATCACTCTCACTACGTGTCCTCACGTCTACTCGATACTTCACTCGAGTTTTTATAATCTATTACCACACATGTATAATATTTATAAATTTCAAGATTCTATTAATTAAACTTTAAATAAATGCAATTACTCGTATGAAATGTGGTTAAATTCTTTTAGTTAACGCTTAACACATTTCTCGAGGCTCAATTAACTAAGGTTATTTATCCGATTTCCAATAACGAAATCCTATGGCCGTAAATAGTCCAAATTCATATTTTCATTTAAGATGAATGTATATATTCTAAACATCATTCCATACATATTTGAACAGTAATCTTCAAATTCTAATATGCTTAAAATCTTAAAATTAAACTTATAATAGGTAAATAGACTTACCTGTAACTTCATGAAGCCTTAAATTGCTATTTAATTAGAAACGTCCCAAATTCTGTCGAAACCCTAATTTCTTCTTTTGCTCTTCCTTATTGTTTATAGTCAACAATGGTATCAAATTATTGAGAGAGATAAATAATCAGTTGGGAACCAAATTTGAACAAAAATGTAGGAGGATTTCCCAAGATCTAAGGATTACTGTGAGAGATATATAGAGAAAGTATATTTTGGAGAGAGAGAGTAAGTGAAGAAATAGAAAATGACCCAAAAATTGAACCCTCTCATGGGTATTTATATAATTAGGCAAAATAACCAAATTACCCTTAAAAAATCTTAAAATTTCCTAAATTACCCTTTGAATTTCGCCCAAATTCACATTCTATCTACCCAAAGTGTTGATATTTTTAGCTAAAGTGTCAACACTTTCTTTAAAAGTGTTGGTACTTTCATAGAAGGGTCGATACTTTTGAAGATAGTATGTTTGAAATTATTTTTGGGCAAAAGTGTCGATACTTCCTACTCAAATATTGACATTTTTGATGAAAGTGTCAATACTTTCATACAAATCACATTCTGAAAAATTTCTAAACTCAAGGGTTAACATTTATGAAAGTGTCGACCTTTTCACTCAGTACCGACCTATTGCTTTAAAAAGGGTCGACATTTTTAATGAAAGTGTTGACCTCTTTAGCAGGTATCGACCTGTTTCCCTTATAGTATTGATACTTTTGACAAAAGTGTCAATCTCTTCCCATCTCATTATCGATACTTCTTATACAATTTCATAGTATCTCACAAATGACGAATTCTTTTACCTTTCCTATTAATTTCTTAGAATAAATTATATTAATTAAATAAACAAATTTTATAGGGCGAAGCCTTTTAACCCTGTTCGCTAACTAGCTAGCAAGACCATCGAGTGCGTCAGCGTAGAGTAATATTCTAAAATCATACTTATGATAAATTCCAAATCATAACATCAAATTTATTATATTCATATCATTAAACTTAATTTAAATTTATCTACGCCTCGATAATGTGTCAACTCTTCATTAATTATGCATGTCCAAATATGAATGTCATAAATTAACTATTTTACCCTTATACTTAAAAGATAAGTTTACAACAATTTAACTATTATCTATTCTTATATATTTTTCACCTTAACTCTTTTTTATTATTATGTTAAATATCTTTTATGTTTTATATTTTATTAATCACTAATATAAAGCTCTTCTTTAATCAAATGATATTGATAAAAATAAAATATTTGTCTTCAAAAAGAACGTTAGAGATATATGCTTAGTTGATAGTACAGCTATGCACACTATTCTTCGAGATGATAAATATTTCTCAAAACTCACAACTATTGAAGTTAAGGTAAATAATATATATGGTCTTGCAAACTTGATTGAAAGCTCTAGAAAAGTTATATCTTGTTAGTAAGCAAATTAGATTATACATTCATAATGCCTATTCAGTCAGATCTAAAAGAAATCTAATAAATTTTAAAGATATCCATCAAAATGGATATCATATTGAGACTTTAAATGAGAATAATATATAATATTTTTGCATTACTAATAAGTTCATTTTATATTGATAATTCAAGACCTTCAGCATAATAATTGTAGTCCTTTTTTTATTATCTTTTAATAAAATTTTACTTGTTTTATTCGTATTTTATAAATTAGAAGCACTAAGTAGTTCATGTGGATTCATGGGATTTAGCAAGAGTAATGATGGTTAAAATATAGTGTCGAAGCGTGGAAATAATGTTAGACAAGATACCAGCACCACAGCCATGAGAAACCAGCATTGCGACATTGGAACACAGATCTTTCGAGGCAAAATCATTAGCATTGAGACTCACCAAGGCCACGACTCTAGATCGGGAATCTTAAAACGATAAAAAAAAATAGAATTTTCCATTTTTTATTGGAATTATAAAAGAGAACCTGCTATGATTTATTGAATGAAGCTTTTTGGAGAAAAGAAGAGAGAAAATGTTATGACCGCATTTTCTTTCATAGTGATATAATGTAACAATGACTATTAGAATGAACAATTCTCAAAATTTAAAGGGTTACGCGTTAATTTATAACAAGTTAGGGAAAGGGTACAAATGGTGAAAGATGTGTGGGGCAACCATTAAAAAAAATTATTTATAGCCCAATATTATTGGCAAGCCAAGTCCAAATTTTTGTTAAATGAAGGCCAACACTACGACCAAGCCTAACTTATTTAGGTTAAGGCCCAAAACTATTGCTCAACAAAACCCAATTAAGTTAGATTTAGCCTTCAAAAAAATTCTAGAACAATCAAGTTTTATTTAGAAGAAATGAAGGCAAGAAGGGATAATGGGAAAGAGAGGGGAAGAGAAGGAAAAAAAGGGGAAAGAAAGGAAAAGAAAAGAGAAAGAAAAGAGGAAGAAAGGGAAAAGAAGAGGGAAATAGCTAAGAGAGAAAAGAAGGAAAGAAGAAAGAAGAGGATGAAGAAGAAAAAGAAGAAGAAAAGAGGAGAAGAAGAAATGAAGAAAAATAAGAAGAGAAAAAGAAAAGAAAAGAGAAGAGAAGAAGAAAAGGAAGAGGGCAGCAACCAAAAATAAGAAAGAGGAAAGGAAGCTAAAAGAAAAAAGGAAAGGGAGAAATAAAAAAGAAAAGAGAAAGGAAGAAGAGGAAGAAGGTGTGATGGTCGGCCAATGAAAATAGAAATTATGTTATGTGGTTTAGATTGGAAATTATGGAATTATGGGTAATGAGTAATTCATATGTATATAACAATGTTTATAATGTATGTAGCAGTGGTTGATACATGAAAATGGTGACAATGTTTAATGTGATATATGGCAGTAAGTGTAGTGTGTATATGGTCATGTTTTGAGTGCAAAATATGGTAAGGTGAATTGTGTAGTTAGTGTGGCATTAGATATTTATTGATTATAGTAGTGAATATGGTGTGTGTATATGGTTGTGTTTATGCATAAGAAATGTGCAATTAAAGTGTTAATGGTGCATAAGAAATGGTGGCTAAAGTGTGGTCAAGTTTTGGGGCTAGAAAATTTGGCAAGGCAAAGGTATTGTTTTGCTGCTGGGATTTTTGACCTAGATCCAATATTTTGCTCATAAAATGAATTATAGGTCTTCAATTTGCAAACTGTAAACTTCTAAAGAAACTAGACATGATAACAGTTAATAGTCAAAAACCATAATTTTTTGTGAAATGAAGAGTTCATAATAAATTCCTGAAGTGTTTGCCCTATGTTGTATTTCGGGTTGTTGAAATTTTTTGAATAGCATGAGAAAAACCTAAAATATAATAGTATTCTCGATATCTAATTATAACATCGTAAAATTCTATGAAAAATAACCACACAATAGAACAAGATATTAAAAAATCAGATCATTTCATGTAAGGGTGAATTCTTATTGAAAGTCAGGAGTCGGTTGCCCTGTTTTGACACTGGGCACTGTCTCGCCCTATACAACATATAACAATTTGGGTATAACTTGGGTGTTAGGATTCGAAATTAGAATCAATGAAAAGACACATAAACTAGACTCATAGGTGGTAAACATATTAAAATTTAAATTTAAAATTCATTGCCGATTGATCACAGTAAAAATGTGACGTTGTTCTTGTTCAGTGAAGAATTATCCAAAGAAATCAAAAAATAAACTTCGAATATTTGACTTGAGAAACTTTAGCCCAAATTCTGTAGTAATCTAAAATGCCTTAATTTCTTATTGGAGTGTAATGTTTATGTATAATACATTTATTCACTTATGAGTTTAATGGGGGATATGTATTTGTAGATTGTTGACAGGACTGATCGTCAACGGTACAGTGACTCAATTTTGGACTTGGTTAAGCGTAAACCAGTGAGTGGATTTTCCATTTTTCTCAAATTTATTGATAAACCATAAAATTTGAAATATGATTGCTTTGAGATTTGTTTAAATTGTTTACCCATGATTAAGAAAAGTTTCTTGTAGATTGATGAACTCATAAGCACTTTGATATGTTTTAAGTATATTAATGGTCAATAAGAATTTATATGAATTTATGTTGCATTCATGATTAAGACATAGACTTTGAAAATGGTCTTGATACCCACTTCGAATTTTGTAAATCTATTTGGTTTACATTTTTAATACATGGTAAGAACTTTATTTCAAAACATAATTTTGAAATGTGTCATTTTTTAAAATGATTTTTGCTTTACGAGGCCAAAGATTGCCTTCAGGCCAAAGGTTTACCTACGGGCCAAATACGTATTCTAGCTGACTGTGATACCATAGGCCAAGATACAATGTTACAGATTTGAGACCCTTGTGACCCCTTATCTCAGAAATATATTCTAGCTGCCTATGACACTACAGGCCAGGATATAAGAGTTACAAATTTAGGGCCTTTGCTAACCCTTATCTTAGAGATATATTTCGGTTGTTTGTGACACTGCGGGCCGGGATACTAAAGTTATAGATTAGGGACCTTCGTGATACCATGGGCTAGGATATCAGAGCTACTAGTCTTATAGTTTTTCAATGACACAATTTTCAAATGTAATTTTATTACAGAGAGTTATGTTTCACATTAATATTTTTCCAAAAATGATTTTAAAACAATAAAATAGTTTAAGTTTGATATTGTTTTCAGTTTTATGATAACACATGTTTCAAAGTAGCTTTAATTACAACAAGTTATAAACAAGATTTTGATTTTAAATTCAGAGTTGAATTCATTTACAGCAAGATTTGTTTTTTTTTTTTTTCTAATTTGTATATTTTATTACATTATGTTATCCACTCACTGGGTTGCTCTAGACTCACCCCCTCACTTTTCAATTTTGTAGGTCAGACCTTAGTAAGAAAGAAATACGTTATAATATAGAGGAGACACAGACAGAAGAAAGAGATAGTTATGGTTAAAGTCAAGCATGCATTTTAGCATAAATATATTATGTCAAATATTGTCTAACATTAATGAATTATTTATGTTTCATAGTCGGGCACATTGCCCTTATGTAATACATGCATGGTGTATTATGGTGTAATGAGTTTATAAAGGTTATGTATGCATTCAAACATAGAGGGAGAGGCTTAGGGTGATGGTGGACTCCGTCACCTGCTGGTAGCATCTTCAGATTTGGGGATGTTACAGAAAAGCAAAAAGAAGGAAGAGAAGACGATATCAAAACAAGAATCGAAAACTAAGAGTTTAGAGATTGAAGAATTGCTTCGTTAATTTTACTTTTACTCTTATTCCTTTAATTGTTTATTTGATGTTGAACTTCATGAGTAGTTTATTTAGGTTTTTCATGATGAACTAAATTTTATTTCTAAGATTGTAATTGAACTCAACATGTAATTTGAATTGAATTTTTCTCTCTTTGATTCATGATTAATTGCAAGTGAATTGTTCATTCTATTCTATATTTAATACTTCTTATTGTTTGATTACTAATGAGATTGATTTGGTAAACCTTAATGAATTTGGAAAAGGAAATTTTGTCCTTAGCCCTGGATAGAATGAGATATGAACTAGTTCATTTATTGTTAATAACATGATTTTCATGTAAGATAAGAATATATTTGCATGGCATATGTAACTATTAATAGAACTTGGACGTAATGAATCTTGTTTTAATCTAATTCTCATAGAAATATAATGAATTAATTAAGGGGATATTTTTACATGACCATCGAGAGAGGCATGTAAATAAATTAGAATTCTTGGTTAACAATTCGTTCAAGTTATCTAATCATAAAGAGTAATAGAGAAATTCAAGTGAAATATTAGAGAAATTGTAATCCTAACTTTTTCATATTGGTAATTTAATCTTTTATTTTGACTCAGCTTTATTTTCTTTTATATTATCTCACTTTTACAATCTTTTGTTTGAATAAGACTAGGTTGATATAAATTTGGTACTTAACAAAATTAGTAACAATTCTTTATGGGAACGATCTCTATTCATCATTATATTACTTGTTTAAGATACGTGCATGATTTGTTTATAAATACACTAAGTTAAATCCTTGTAAAATATAGTATCGTTATTGAGTATAATAGTAAGCAAATGTCATTCCCACAAAAGATTGTTCTTAATTTAAACGTTATTGACGCAAACAAATTACAATGACCCGAAAAACCTAAGATGCTCTAAATATGACACGCACATGAAATGAGGGTGGGGTGTACTGATTCAATATGTAAATAAAAGAAAAGAAAAGAAATTAACAAAACAGAAAATAATAACCAAATTTAAAGAAAACAAAGGAAAATATGATGAGATATATTGGTTAAGGAATCATTTGCCATCACTAAACATGAAGTAAAATAATCAAAATAACTTTTATAATCTTTTAAATATAACAACCCTAAAATATCACAAGTTCGATTATTTCGATCATTCCTTATTGCGTCATTAAGGAAAATAAGCTCTTCACTTAATCTATATTCATTAAACAACCTAAAATAAGCTCTCTAAATTTAATTTAATGAAAGCATTAAAAACGAGAAAGATAGTTTGTTCCAAGTAATAAACGCATAAGCTTGGTTTATTTAACTTGTGTTATATTCTACATATAATTATTAGAAAGCATCCCGCAATCTTTAACCACAATTGCTACTCGTATTTCGGAATCTTGACTATTGTGGATTAGCGACCCTAAACTAGCAATAGAATTACAATCAAGTCTATCTAGTTAGCCATCCTGAATAAACAAGAAAATAATTCATGACATTCAAACGGTAGAACATAAATATCTTTAAAAAAAATTATGAAAAATATTGTAGAATTAATGAAATAAAATCATGTCTAGGATCTTGAAATCATTCCAAACTAAAAAGAAAATTAGCCACTAATTCTTGAATTAGTAAACACAAGATTCATGAAAAAAAATAATTATAAAAGTACAGAACATAAAAAAAATAAAGACCGAAGGACTTAATTCTTGTTCTTGAATTCTTATTTTTATGGCACCTTTCTTGAAATTCTATTGTGTGGCTTGTAACTTTAATTCTAGAATTTGTGGCTATTGCAGCTCTAAAAGAATATATCTCCTCTAAAAAAAAATCCTCATAAAATTTTCTAGTTGTGCTCCTTTTATAATGCTTCACTTATCATTGTTTTAAAATGATTCTATGAGTGATTAGGGTTATGCTTCCTAATTAGACTAATATTGGTTTTCCTAACAAATAAAACTTAAATCATATTAAATACTAGCCCATATTACTATTTATATAAATAGTAATTTAACTTTCTAAAATGATATTAAATGAGTCCAAAACAATAAAATCAGCCCAAAATCAATATAATTAATCACCCTAATTTAATTGGCTTATTTATTCTATTTAATTTTAGGTGTCTAAAACAATTCAGCCCATTAAGCCTTATGTGTACATCTTTATTACTTCTTTATTTGATACCCTTGATTTCTTCTAAAATTCCAAATTTTGCAAGTTGAATATTTTTTACATTAAAATGTAACTTTTCTTCTTTTTTTGGTGGTTCATCCCTAAGAATTCTACAAAACATAAAAACAAATAATCAAGCATTTCAAAAAACTAGCCAAAAAATGGAGAGAAATTAGTAGGAAAATATGTAGAATTTGGCACTTATCAATGCACTTGCGTTATAAAATTACACAACTTCTAATGTCTCAAGCAAGAAATGCATATTAGAAAAGCTTCCACCTTTATCATCTGGGTTTTATTATACAATTATAAATGTAATTGAGAGCTATGCAATAATGAACGAGAAGTTCATTGATCAAAAAATATGTTATTGTATAACCGTCTTAGTCACCCATGATCTACAATGATGTATAAAATCATTGATAATTCTCATGGACACAAATCAAAGAACTATAAGATTTTATTGTCTAATGAGAATATTTACATCGTTTGCTCACAATAAAAATTGGTGGTTAGATCATCCCCTTCTAAAATTGATTTTGAGTTCTCATCATTTTAATATATAATTCAAAAAGACAATTGTGAGCCAATTAACCCACCTAGTAGACCATTTCGTTGGTCACATGTTTGTTTATTATCTGCTCATAATGTTGCGTTTGTTAGATTGGTTATACAGATTATCAAATTAAAGGCACAATTTTATGATTATCCTATCAAGACTATAGGTTTATATAATGTTAGTGAGCTTACTTCTAAGACATTTGATAGCTATTGTATGTCAATGTTGATTGATATAGAGCATCTTGTTTTACATGTTCATACACAAAATGGATTAGTTAAATCATTCATTAAAAGACTCCAAGTAATTGCTCGAATTTTACTATTACACATTAAATTACTAATTTCTACATGGAGACATACTATTTTTCATATTGTGACATTAATTCGTTTTAAACTTAGTATCTAACTTCAGTATTCCCCACTTATAACTTGTACTTAGTCATAAACATGATATTTTCCATTTACGCACTTTTGGTTATATTATATATCTTCTTATAGCTCATCTATAACGTACTAAGATGGGATCTTGCCATCGTTTGGGGATTTATGTTGATTTTAACTCACATTTTTTTTAATCAAATATCTTAAACCTCTAATAGGTGATCTTTTCATTACACTTTTTGCGAATTGTCATTTTCATGAGATAGTTTTCCCACCATTAGAGTAAAAGAAAAAACACCTTATAAAGTAAGGATTAAACATTTTTAGAAAAAAAATTACTATGTCTTATCTAATTCTCTTACTAATCAATCTAAAAATGAAGTACGAAGGATAGTGCAATTTCAACAAATTGCAAATCAATTACCAGATGTATTTATTAATACTAAAGAGTAACCAAATCATATATAATAGTTGCCAATACACAAGCTCAGGTAATTGTTCATGAAGAACAATCCAAACATAAAGCACCACGCCAGAATCGTGGTAAACCAATTAATCCAAATGATATGTTTTGAGAAAGAGAAAATTGAAATATCAAGATCCTGTTGAAAATAATACTTGAGAAATAAATATGCTTACATTTTTAAAATCAATAGCTTTAGAAGAGTTAATTGTCCATGGGTATTTGCAAGGAAAATAGTGAAAATAATAATATCACAATATATGAAGCACTCGTTGCTCAAAGTTTCTAACAAAAACCTAAAATTGACTTTAATGAAACATATTCTCCCTTTATGAATACAATTACGTTCTGATTTCTTATAAGTTTGACAATCTCAGAAAGACTTGATATGTATCTTATAAATGTAGTGACAACTTATTTATATAGGTCACTTAACACTTGTGTCTTTATGAAAATCCTTAAATGATTCAAAATGTCTAAAGTATATAAATCAAAGGATTATAATTTATTTTCAATCAAACTACAACGATCTTTGTATAGAATCAAATAATTAAGCGTATGTGGAACAATTGCTTGAGCTAAAGGTGAGCATAGGTTGCGAGTTAACCCGAAACTTTATGGAATTGAACTGACTGGTCCTGTATTAGAAATAGAAAACTGATTTATTTAAGTTTGGTTCCAATTCTCTATCTTATGGAACCAAGCTGAATTGATGAACCAAATCTTTTTACCCAACCCAACCCAAAAAAAATAAAACAACAAAACCTAATTTTACTTAGTAAGTTAATGAAAACCAACAATACTAAAATGTAATGCCGCTTCCAGCCTCTTCTCCTTCTCTTCCTCTCAACGCAGTGTATAGCCATCCACCACACCACAACAGCTGCTTCTAGAGGCTTGGGACAATTGTATTTCAAATACATGCATATAATCTACCAAACGGTGCTGCAATTTCACTGTGGAGACTCTTACAACGAATTTCACCATCATCATCGGCAAAGGCGGTGACAGCAGCGGCAATGGCTTCTGCCAAAGATGAGAAGAAAGAAGGGAAGGAAAGAAAGAACATGCTCGATTCATCTAGTTTTACAGAGTTAGAAAACGATAGACTCAAGTGTAAAGAGACAAGCCACTAGATGCTGGCCAAGGACAAAGAATCTTATTCTCAGTCAAAACAATTTCGTTTAGGTCTTATCGACTTCCTTTTGTCTCACAATAAGCCCCCTTTTAATATTTTCAAGCAAGATGCACTCTCCCGATAAATCAAAAATTACGTCTTTTTTAAGTAGTTATGTATTTATTTTCTTTAATTTCCTTTAATTAAGGTTTAGGGGTTTTTTTGTATAAGCAACGTAGATAGCCCATGTTTGTACATGTTTTCAATTGTTTGTTTGTATGTTTGTGTTTTTAAGGTTGTCTTATAGTCAAGAGTCTCCTTTAATAAAGGTAGGTAGTTAATGTTGGTTCTATTTTTCTTGGACCAAGTAGGAGAAAAAATTAAAAAAAAAAGTAAAAGTAAATTGTTATTTGTTGCAAAATTTTAGTTTTTCTGATTTAGTTGAGTAAATAGTACTGCTCTTAGAGGTTTCCCAAGGTTAATTTTTGTCTCTTTATTCGTCAAAGCAAATGTTGGTTTTGTTTTATTTCATGTAAACTATGTCGATATTTTTCTTCAATTTGTTTGATTATCAGAGCAAAGGTGATATGTAAACTAACTGGTGATATAGTCAACAAAACTAAAGAACATATTTGGAAGCACATCAATAGGAAACAATTCCTCAACAAGCTCGGCTAGTGCTTGTTTTTAGTTATTTGGTACTTAGATTTTACATATTCATATCCTACTTGAAATCTTGTAGTATCTAACCCTATACGGTTTTACATTTGAAGGGTTTCCAAATGATGAGCTAAATATTACATTGTTAATGAATGTGAACAGAGCAAAAGGAACAGAAAAATTAAATAAAGTAGAATTGGAAGAAGAACCGAAGTTCAGCGCCAATGGTGTAAATAAGAAGAAGAAAAAGAAGAAAGTAAAAGAGATTGAAGAAATTATCTCTTAAGTGAGGGAGTCATCTAACAAAGGGAGTGATTTGGAAGAAATTAACTTTTATATGCCTCCAGTAAGAGAACATTGGGACTTTGATGATGGTAGAGATCGATGGGGTTCAAGTTCAGAGCAGGAATGTGATGAAGAAAATGGCACAAATTTATACAGTCTTTGTGATAGGCTAAAATATTTTGTTTTGCATGCAAATTTTGTTTGATATGAGTATGACATGGAAAATCATGTTCTCTATAACGTATGATACTTTTTTATTTATAAGACATAGGCTGGATTAGGAAGAGATGGCATAAAAGTTTAGAATGATAATTATATTTCAACTTGAGATATAATTATGCCTAGAGATATATTATTTAGGGGCAAATACAGTTTAGAGGTCGTTAGATGATTGTGTGATATGTTTTAAATCTAAAGGTAACATAGATTTTTTATCAATTTCCATTTGCCAGTTCAGACAAGTTGATTGTGATCAAATCCTTTGCCTTCGTCTGCAGCATATTATTGAAAGATAAGAGGATATATAACATTGTAGTTTGCACAAGATACAGTAATTAATATCATCATCATTTTAATTTTATCTCAGATATGATCAAACATGTATGTACAAGATGCTCTTAGAGGCACAATAATTACTCCAATGTTATATATATATATATATATATATATTTTGGAATTTCTCCACTCGTTATGTGTTGTGCTTTGAATGAATAAATTTAAGGGGTTAAATTTAACAAAAATATAAGTTTCCATAATGAAAACACTAAGGCTTAGTGATTAAAATCATAAATATTTGTTGGTTCAACCTGTAAAATTTCTTAAAGTTTAGGCTAACACTTAATTGGAGGGTGATAGGATTTATATTTTTATTTTTTAAAAATAATTTATTTATGTTTATGAAGTAGAAATGAGATAAAGTAGCTACTAAAATAATGACAATGATGGTGAAAAAAAATTTGCATTACAAAATAAAAATAAATAAATAAATAAATAATAGATTTATTTATAACATAAAATCATTTTACCCTTGTTTCATAAGATTTTTTTAAAAAAAATAACACCTAATTACGAATTAAAAAAAAAAAAAAAAGAACGTTGCTATTGGTATAAGTCATTTTAAAATTTCACATCTTTATTTATTTCATTATAATATATTAAAATTAAAAACAATTCTTAGTATACCCTATTAATTTTAAAAATAACACTATTTATGTTTCTTTGTCATAAACTCTATTATTATTATTATTATTATTATTACTATTATTAATGTTGTTATTATCGTTGTTATTTATTTATTTATTTATTTTTCTAATGCAATGTCAATAATACTCTTCTATATAAACTCCATTATTATTATTATTATTATTATTATTATTATTATTATTATTATTATTATTATTATTATTATTATTATTATTATTATTTTGTTATTGTTCAAATTCTGTAATTAATTCAACCTCATGTCAACAGTATTTATTTATAAACTCTCAATTAAAATGAGTTATTTTTTTCTAAAATTTTTAACTTTCAATAAATACGATAATTATTTTTTAGTTTATAATCATATTTCAACAAATTAATAAAATAGAAAAAAATAAAAATAAATAAAAAAGAGTGAGAATTTTTCAAACTTAACAATGCAATTTAAAAAAGAAAAAAATTATTATAATTAGAAATTAAAAACTAGTAAATTTTTTTAAAATTTATTAAAGAATAAGAGATATTTTTATTTATTGTATTGTTTATAAAATATATATATATATATATAGTAGAAGTTAAAACTAGTAAAATTAATAAATTATAAATATCATACGTAATTATTTAAATTTAATTATATATATTTATGTAATTTTATTTAAGGTTAAAAAAATATTATAAGTAGAAATTAAAAACTAGTGAAATTTCTTTTAAATTTATTAAAGAATAAGAGATATTTTTATTTATTGTATTTTTACGAAAGAAATATATATCTATATATATATATGTAAAGTAGAAGTTAAAAACTAGTAAAAGTAATAAATTATAAATATAATTACATATTATATTATATTACATAAATATAATATGTAATTATTTAAATTTAATTAAATATATATTTATGTAATTTTATTTAAAGTTAAAATTATAAATTAAGAAGAGGATCGTAAGAGAGTATAACTCAAATAACAAACATAAGTCAATTTCACAAAGATTACGTTTGGGCCCTGAAGCCCGTCTATATATTGAGCCGAAAACCGATCTCAGGCCTTTCCTAAAACCCAACAAATATGTGACGGACAAGCGACCACGTGGCACAACGCTAACTGTTATTAAATATAAACTATTGTAAAAAATACGCATCACCAATGCAAAATCCAATCATTCAGTTTCGGATTAAGATTTCGCCAAGACAACTCTCAATGTTCATTCTCAAAGTAGAGCATTTCTTCTGTACTAATCTACATACATTGATGAATGATCATTTGTTTGACGGAATTTGATTATTGATTGCTTTCGTTTAAACAGCAATGGAGAGCTGCAACTTTTGGGGTGTACGGCTATCTCAATTTCACCAAAAAGGGTTTCCTGTAAGCACAATTCTTGATTTTTTTTCATCTGGGTATTGTGGAAATGTCAAAAAAGATATAAAATTTATGCAAATGATGTATGAAGGTGCTGCATACATGTTCAATAAGTTTAAGAAGCTTATATTTTAAGTTATTTTAACATTCTTGATTATGCTTAAAAAGAGAATCATTAGCATTTTGACTGTGTTTTATAAATCTATTAAGTGATAACTTTCTAATTCAGAGAAACCCCGGAAGGAAAAAAAAAGAAGTGCAATCCCGAGCCAAATTCCTGTTTTACAAGAAAAACCAAGGGTTTCAGAAAGTGAGAAAAAGAACAGGTGCTAAAGACTTGATAAGAAATGAGAGTCATTAGCATTGCACTATGGATTTACTAGAAAACATTACCTGTGAAAAGATGAATTAGTGGGAACAGACGAACAGTCACTTTAGTCAGTATGGATAAGAATATATATATTTATATATATATATATATATATTATATCTTATTTGTTTGGTTTATAGAGAACACTCCAAAAATTTCAAACCAGAAGATATGCAAACACGGTTAGATGGGAAAAATTGCATAGTTACAGGAGCAAATTCTGGCATTGGTTATGCGACTGCTGAGGGTCTTGCTTCACGGTATTGATAATCTCTTATGTTCTGCTGATATTTTGATTTATAGAGTTAAATAATACAGTTTGTTATCAAGTGAATTTTGTTTCTTTTGGTTGGCATATGTTGTTGAATGTGTCCTCAGTGGGGCAAATGTCTATATGGTTTGTCGAAGCAAGGAGAGAGGAGAAGTTGCTCTTTCTGCAATTCGGTCTAAGACAGGCAATCAAAATGTTCATTTGGAGGTATTCTTCTCCCTTTGTTTCACTTCTCCATTTGTTTGATGAATCTCTTTAACATGATAATGGCTGCAAATCTTTTGCCCTTGCATTTGGTCTTAAATTGCTCACTAAATTTAGCTTGCAGGTGTGTGATCTTTCATCTGTCGCTGAGATCAAGTCTTTTGCATCCGGGTTTTCATCAAAGGATATTCCTGTTCATGTTTTGGTGAAGCGTCCTTCTCTGTTTGCCATAAATTATCTTTGAAATACATTGTGTAAATGATCAAATGACCAAGTTAAATTTCTTTTTCAAAGGATAGATACAAAACTTTTACCAGCTCAGCTGATTCATTCTCTCCAGTCCCCAAAATCTTCTCCTTATTTTCTTAATTTTATAGTGGATACATCATGGTTTGTCTCCATACTTTATTTCTTTTTCTACTGATATTTTGTTACGAACCATACTTCTGAAAATAGTTTGATTTAGGTCCTGCTTTCGCTAGTGGGAACTCTTGATTTTGGGGGTGGTTGGATCAACCCTTAATTTGATGGCACAGCCCTCAGAGCTATACATATAAGTTGCAACTAATGGCTATTGTTGAGTTTCAGTGTGAAACTAATGGAAAATCTAATTTCGCTATACTTTACTGCCTTTAGGTTAACAATGCTGGCATGCTTGAGCATAACCGAGTCACCACATCCGAAGGGTACACATCGCTTCTTGATAATGTGTTCAAAGACCAAATTTAATATGTTGCCTTTGTTTTGCCCTCATAGAAAATTCATTCTCTTCCATTTTGTTTTCTGTGTAACTCCAGATTTGAGTTGAATTTTGCTGTAAATGTATTGGGTACATATACCGTGACAGAATTTATGATTCCTTTGCTGGAGAAAGCTGCACCCAATGCTCGAGTGATCACAGTTTCCTCTGGAGGAATGTATACATCTCCCTTGTCTACAGATCTAGAGGTAACTGTTTCTGTGAACTTCATGGAAGCCTCAATTAAATCACTGATACTTATGGATCTCCCTAATAATTGTCTTAATGCAGTTTAAAGATGGAAACTTTGATGGGGTGGAGCAATATGCTCGAAACAAGCGAGTTCAGGTCAGTAAATTTGATTATTGAGGATAAATAAAGGTTCATGGTGGATTTCATCAGTGGGAAATCCAAAACACAATTTATTGAATACTTGTTAATGGAGTAAATTTTGACCTTCTTGCTGAAGTTACTGGAGACTTTCACCATCGACTTTGTAACTAGAGCATAATAAATTAATGCAATGAAAGATATAGATGCAGAATTGTGATTTACAAAAATCAATGGTAATTAGTTTGAATGGAAGCAGTCTGCAAGTCTAGCTGTCTAATATTGTGATGATGGATTGATTTTCATTACTTGAAAACATCCTTGCTGGTAATTAGTGCTTCAACTTTCCGCTTTTGCTCTGGCTTTTCCTCCCATATTTTTGTTACATGTACAGTGAAGGTGGAGAATATTCCATTTTCTTTCTTGAGTTCGATATAAAAAATTTAGCATTTTAGTTTATGTACACGTGAATCTTGGAATATGAATTATTTCCTCTTCATTCTACACACAAACTACCATGATCTCAGCAGTTTGGTTGTGTGTACAAGTACGACAACTCATATGTGTACCATGATCCCTAAATCAATTATAGTCTCTCCTAAGTAAATGCCTCTCATGTGTGTTCTCCTCCTATATTAGGTAGCACTAACAGAAAAGTGGTCAGAAATGTACAAGGAGAAAGGGATCGGGTTCTACTCAATGCATCCTGGTTGGGCTGATACACCTGGAGTAGCCAAGAGTTTGCCTAGTTTCAGCGAAAGGTACTGCTCTTTCTGCTGGAACAAGTCACTCCATGAAACTTTCATTCATTTCTCTTATCCACGACTCTTCATTGAGCTTACAAAATACATTTCAGGTTTACGGGGAAACTTCGAACAAGTGAGGAAGGTGCAGACACTGTCATTTGGTTGGCTTTACATCCAAAAGAAAAACTGGCATCAGGTTCTTTTTATTTTGATAGAGCTGAAGCACCTAAACACCTTAAGTTTGCTGCTACTGCTGGTTCTCATGCAAGAATTGACTCCATTGTTAACATTCTCAATTCTATTTCCAAAATATGTTAGCCAAACAGCCCAGACGGGATGAGACTAGTCCGGTCAATAGATACTAAATGATACCTCAAGTTTCCATAGACAATTGAAATTATATATTTTCACATACCTGAGTTTAAAGTCGAAGATTGTAGCTTCGAGAAAAGTGTGTTAGGGAAAAACTCTTCATTATAGAAATAATGACAAAAAACAAGGAATATTATGTGAAATAATAAAATATTTATGAAGTTATTTTGTAGGCTACATCAATTTCTTCTATTCTATATGTGGATCTCCTAATTTTGAATTTGTAATTTCCTTTTTCAATTTGCTGATACTGCTCAAATATCAATTTTTTTTGTTGGTTGATTGCATTGAATTATTAAAAGTTAGATAGACAATTTGTTAAAATTTACAAGTCACAACAATTTTATTTTATTTTATTTTTTGATTGAATCACACAAGTGTGTGTAATTCAAAGGAATATTTTTTTTTTTAATATTTCAAGATATGTTTTTGAATTGAAATATAGAGAGAATGATAATACATAAATTTTTTAATCTATTTCTTTCATTTTCCATTTGCTGGCTGTAATCTTCGAAAGCAAGCAGCTATAATATCAGTCTAGTATAAACATATTAAACAAGAGTGAAAGATGTAAATTTATAACAAAATACATTACTTTTAACATTAAACGCCAAAATTATAGTATAAAATTTATAACATAAGACTTGTAAATTACATGTGGATCAAATAATAATGAAATCAAAATGACTTATGTTTATACTTTTCTAAAGTTGGGATACAGAGCATAGTCAACACATTTCATCTTTTAATTTATACATAAAATTCTGTAAGAATCTGGTATGTCTTTTGGCTTACACTATATGACCATTTACAATTATTTTCTGGGAAATGGTTGGGGAGCCCAAGAGTTCTGGCTTTCTCAACCAGTACTGCTGAAATCTTTGCCTTGCATATTCCTTGTAATCGAAGTCGATATGGTTCACATTTGCCTGGAAAGTAGCAGAAATTGTTGATTTGAACGTTCTTGCAGATGAAAGGAAAAATGAATGAGATGCAGAAATGCCTACCGAAATTATTCCCCATAAGCCCCAGAAGACATGATTTGCAAGAGTATATTTCTCTGCATCATCAACTAGCTGATTTATTTCACGTTCACTGGGTTGATTCCCTATAAACAACGAAGAAAATGTTTTTGGATATGAACACGTTGATCACTCATACATTTAGAATCTGGTTTCTTGTCGCTCATACAAGTCAAGTGAATCAGAATATATGAACTAACCTACAGAAGTAAGATATATTTTGATATATCTTTGGCGTTCCTCCAGTCCTGTTGCCAAATGCAGTTTACAAAAGCAAACTAATTAGTCGAGCATATGCAAGGTAACTTTATCCGCATATTGAAGCGAACATAGGTAGATTTGGAGAAAATGAAACACAGGAAAAACTAGTGCAAAAAAGTTACTGACCTGGGAATAGGCTGTAGTCCAAAATATGAGGTGTATCCGAATGGTAATTTGCAACCATTTCACAGAAATGGTTTGCAAGGTCGTATGCAACAGGATTGTAGCTTGCATACTCGTAATCCTGTGAATGAACAATAAATATCTAAGAATAAGACTTTATTCATCAATAATTCATTTGTTAATCACATCGTTAAAGGTGACACAAAAGGCAAGCAATGAAATGTTCAAGCAGTATACACCTAAGACCACTTTCAATGCTGACTTTTGGAATTTGATCATTTTACTTAGTTTTCAAAACTGTTGATAAAGTAAATAAAGTCATTAATAGAATAAAGTGGAGAAACTCAGAAAAGAGACGGATGCTTTTCTATCACTTTTCATATTCTTGGTTTTGTGTTAACATAAAAAGTGCAGCGCAAACTTGAGATGGAAATATTGTCTGCCGCCATGAGCATATCGTTAGCAAATTATTCCAAGAAGTTAAAAATGTGCAAGATTTTCATGCATATTAAGAAAAATTTAGAGGCGGAAACTTGATCAAGCAAGTACGAATCAATCAACAAATTGATTGAGCAGTACAATCAGCATTATAGCCCCATTAAAATCCGTAGGAGATCTAATAAGAACGCATAAGTTACTTCAAGGAGAATCATTCCTGAAACACCGTAACAGTTTCTATTCTAATAAAATATCTCTATTCTTAAGCTTAGATCCAATGTTACATAACTATTGTAGCTTAATGGCTAATATGCAAGCAAACTCTTTACATTAAATTGTTAACTATTGTTAACATATAAATTGTTTCTATTCTAATATGTAACATTCTTAACATATCTGTCAAGAATTGATCTCTATAAAAAGTTTTCTGTATGACTATTTTAGACTAGATAGAAGGATAAGGATATGATTGGGAAATCTTTACTAAATTGTTTGATGAAATTTTGTCAGAAGAATTGGAAGAAAACTCTTTGGGAGAATCTTACATCAGAAGAATGAAATGTCAAGCAAATGAGAAGAAAGTGAAATTTACAATTATAGTGATCGATCTTGTCTCTTCATCCATCATTATATTTCCATATTGAAGATCATTGTGGCAAAACCCGATCTCTTGATGGTCATGTGGCAACTCTTTCTCTAGCATAATGATTTCCTCCTCCAGAATGTCTAAGCAGAATTCCTTTGCATCTTTAGGAGAACACAATCTCTTGGCCATACTAAGCCAGTTCCTGTAGAAGAAAGGCGTTAGATATCTACAACTCTAAATGGAAAGCTCTAAGATTTTTAAAAACATATTAGCACCTGAGTCTGTCCCAGATGAGTACATTTTTAGGACCAGGCATATCAAGATTGTGGAACTCTCTCAACTTGGCTGCTACAAGAGCAGATATCTCGGGGTCGCGAAGGTCAGCAGCCGATAGCGTCTGGAAATCCAACAAAAAGGAAAAGGTGTATGTAAAATTAACTATCAGCAAAACTAAGTATCCGAGTGTCTACAATAACATTAAATCCTCTGCAATGTTTTCCTCGAAGCTCATATGTCGGCTTCAGTCTACAGCAAACTGAAATCTTTGTTTTTCTTATTTATTCAGAATCAAAGCAAAAGTTTGAAAAATGCAGAGTAAAATTGAATCAAATACGCTATAAAAAATGATGCATTTTTTCTTATTTTTCATAATTTTCGACAGAGAATGAGAATTAGGAGTGCAGGATCTGTCTTTAAGTTGTTATGGCACCAAGATACATAATCAAATTTCATTACACAAAAACATTCAAGTTCAGCAAAATCAATAAAGCTGTAAAAGAAGAACCTGTACAAACTGAGCAACATGTATATGAGAAAATCTGCATTCCACCAGAAATATCAATTCACCGTATAATATGATGATCAAAATTTCTCAGCTGACTCCTCAACACTCACATACCCAATCAATTGTAATTTAAAAATCGTCATTTACTCAATATAGTCCTCGGTACCAGATGATCAGATATACTTATATTTTCATGAATTAAAATTATCTACAGAGAACTAATGAATGAACTTCAAATATAAGTAATATACCCTGGCATGAATGAACTCCTCAACTCTTCCATCAGTGAACCGCCCAAGAAGTCTTGGCCCCTGGCCATGCTTTGACATGCACTCAAAAGTTTTGATTTCTTCATCCCTATTGAAGAAAACCTCGACGCCTTCTCCATAAATCCGAACAATAACTTTTCTAACAAGACCGTCATCTTTTGTAGGCCAATTTATCTGGAAAACCTCATTGGTCATAGCACCTTTTAGTGGGATGACCTGCGATGCATCCAAATCATCGATAACATCTCCCCAGTAAGAAGCTACAGATTGAAGAATTTTCTTTAGTTCTTCTGGTGAAGAACTTGGTATTAATTCATTTGTCTTTATAGCCATTCTTGAATGAGAGGAATGACAGTAGATAGGTAACTGTAACAAAATTTGACCTGAAACGAAGAAAAAGATTATTCAACGACATGAAGAGTTCTCAAGCTTCGATCATGCTACTACATGAATCAAGATCATACAAAGACATTGTTGGGATCAAAATTAACATGTGTCACTTAAGCTATACATGCAACGCAGAACTATTCGAGGAAAACAAACAAGCAGTCAAGAATCAAAGTTAAAAAAAAAATGAAAAAAGAAAACAATTATATGAATCAAGTTGAGATCAACCTTAGTCCTTGAA
>JAXCLQ010000002.1:13226815-13245320 GCA_035584115.1 Cedrela odorata
TTGAAAAGCAAAACTTGGAAGAATTAGAGAACCCAAATGAGAATTGACATCAGAGAATTGAAAGGATCGATGAAATTTAACAGAAAGGATCTAATAATTGAAGAAAAAGAATAAAGACAAGACTCTCCCCTAAGAAGAAGTGAAAAACTGTGCCAGGAAAGTTGCAGTGGCAGGTAATGCCAAAACTCAAAATCTTGGAAGTCAGAAAAGAAATTGAAATATATATAGAAAGAATCCGCGGACCCAGAAATTAAATCTTGAATTAATTAATTAGATAACAATAATTAGAATTAGAGAGTTTTTGATTCTTTAAAAAGAGAGAGAGCTTTTTGCCTTGCCTTGCCTTTCATTTCTAGAGAACATCCCGCCATTCTTATTGGATGGCGTTTGTAATTTCTGGTTATAGTGACGGGATTGAATTTGTGAGAATGGAAACCGACCAATCATCAGTTGACAGCGAGAAAGAGACAGAGTTGGAGTTAAAGAGTTTACAGTCAAGAGTCTGAATTGAATCTTTGCTGGAGATTCTGCCAGAAGAAGATAACTACAGTGAGAAAACTTGAGGCCTGTTTCAGATAAGGATGAAGGAAAAGTAAAAGTCAACGGTTAAAGTCTCTGGTCCAACTGGGAGTTGACAGGTGTACTTTTAATTTCAGGCTTCATTAATTGTAACTCAATCATAATAATCGTCAGATTTATAGTTCACTTGCTCATCAGTGTGAAAAACTGAAAGTTAAGAATGGTGGTTGGATAACAGTTGCTCGAGTCTAGAATCGCGTGCGGGAGAGGGAGTTGTTGTTTTTAGTTTTGGTTTTGGACGGTTAGGCAAAGTTAGCTTTGTCGCCAAACGTCTTTGAAAATAATTTAACGACATTGTTTATATTAAATACACATACTAAATTCATATATTTCAACACATAAATAGCCCAACATGACATACTTGTAACTTATTATTATGATAGATGTTCGATTTGAACTTTTAAAATATAATCCAAGATATTAACATCAATTTTAAATCATTGATTTATAATTAACTAATTTACTAGATATTTTTATTTATTTTTAAATTGTATAAATTAATATTTTAAAATTAATGTTTTAATTTAAATATATATGTAAAAAAAATTAAATTAAAAGAATCTCACTTGATAATGTATTTATTATTATATCAATACTATACTAGATAATAGAGATTTGAAGAGAATCGCACTAACATTATTTATTGCTATTCTCAATTTAATAGCACGATTAAAAAAAAAAAAAAAAAGCATGGGAATAATGTTCAATGGTTCCCCCATTATAGGCGGCAACTCTAGTTTAGTGTTGTGGTGTGGAGCACTTTCATATCATATCCACTCATGGTGACGATTGAAGATTCAAAAAGCCAATTTTAGATTCTCATGTTTATATAATACTAATTATTTAATTAAAAATAAAGAAAGATCTTTTGATTCAAATTTCTTTTGTTTAAAAATAAAATTCAATCCAAATCACAATCAATCATGAATTCGTCTCGCAATGATATTATTTATAATAAAATACGATTGTTACATAATCTAATTATGTGATATTTTTATAACGGTAAAAGATATAATGCTACAGCATTAGTGTACAGTACAACTACAGTACCGTAACATTGCCCTTGTAAAAGTGACTGAGGGGCAGATTCATTTTTATTGGAATCTTCAATCTTTTTGAATTTTGTAGATGAACAGCGATTGCCGGCCCCAGCGGCATAGATGTGAGACTGTCTTGTTGGAAACGTGGCAAGTTTCCATTGGTGAATGATTACTAATGCATATGTCATGAAAGTGGACTCCCATGTCGTAATCGTTAAAGATGAAAGTGGACTCCCATGTCGTAATCGTTAAAGATTTTTGTAACATGAATTTCCTGGTCTTCCTTGCTTTTGTGTGTGTGTGTGTGTGTGTGTGTGTGTGTGTGTGTGTGTGTGTGTGTGTGTAGGTGTAGATATTATATTGTCAAGGATACAAATGGAAATCGAGTTTGGTGGTCTTTGTCTGCTAACGAAAATCTCAATATTATTTTGAACTTGTATGGAATTTGTTTTTTAAATTTTAAGTGTTCAATAGAATATTTTAAAATCACTTTTGTAAAATCACTACTACTATTATGGCAAATTAAAAAAAAAAATAGGAAATGAGTTATTTTTAAAATAATATTTTAAGAATTAATTAATTTTGTAATATATATTTTTATAAATAAATTATCTTAACAAAACTCATATAAATTCAAATTTATTCTTACATAAATTATTTAATTATTTCATAAATATTTATTTTTTATTTTAGTTATTTTATACTCTCACTTAACTTTTCAACAATGAAATTCACGAAACAAATAATTCATTTTTCAATCTAATAACATTTTTAAAAGTATAATTTAACAAGCAAATAATTGATCATCCCATATAATTTTTTTTTTAGTACAATCGACAATAATATTATTGGGTATAATCTAGTATGTATAAAGCCAATAAAAATAAAGGCCCAAAATGGCCCTGCAGAAAGAGATTAACGATGTTCGGAAACTAACTATTATTCCAGGAGAGCTATTCAAGTGATAGGGAACCCATATCTTGTCTAGCAAAAAAAGATAAAGGTTTCGGGTCTGCATAATAATGAGAAATATGGCGAGGACTTTAGGAGAGAGGAGCCGAGACCTCTCAAAATCACCAAGAGTCTCGGATCAAGTCTTATCTCAAAGATGCACCATAAAGGTCTCGACCACAGCTTACGAAGGTTTCAGGTAGGCAACACTAAAACTTATCTCAGGATAATAACAATCCCCAAACAAAGATTTCCAAGACTTCACTACAGTTACGTATTAGTGAAGGATTCATCTCTTTCCCATACATTCTTCAATTATTTCATAATAATGATTCTTATTAAATTAAGCTTCTTACATAATAAGAATCCTAAAGATACGATGCCACCAAATTTGGAAGTCGATGCTTAACCTATGGAATCTCTGTAATTCTCGCATAATGGGGTTCTAGTTTCTAGATTTCATAGTATCCTTTCATATTAAGGAGATAAGAACATCTATAAAAAAAAGATCAGTTATAACTAGGTACAACTACTAAAACTTTGGCAAAAAATACTATAATCCTCCTTCAGCTTTCTCTCTTTAATAATCACAAGTAAACCCTAACTTAAGCATCAGAGGGTTTTCGCCGGACAATCGGCTTTTCATTCTTATAGCTCTCAATTGTTGTCGCAGATTACGAGTTTGTATTAGAAGAAGAGCAAGATTGTTACTAGTGCACAGGATCCACAGACGGGATTTTTGCTGCATTAACAAATATATTATTCTAAATATTATAATTAAATTGGCCCTAAGTTTGGGATTGCATGAAAGTTCATCTTTTACCAATGAATTTTTTTTTTAATAATATTACACTTTCATAGTTATATCTAAATATTATCATTTGTTTGTTAATTAGATTTATTAATTAAATGTAGAAATTTTACGACTTCTAAAATTATTTAATATTTTGTTGATGCAGCAAAAATCCTTCTAAGAGATTCAATACATCATCAATGATCTTCTCCTTCCTGCTTGTATGTTGTTTAACCTGTAACCACAACAAAACCTAAGATGATAAAAGTTGATAGCCCGACGAAAACCCTTATATGTTTAAATTAGGGTTTTACTTTTATATGAGGGAGAAAAGACAAAGACAAAGATAATATCTACTTTAAACTTAAAATTGAGTTATCAAGTCTAACTCAAATTCGTCATATGTACCTGGTGGCCCTTGACCTTATTTTATAGGTTGTTTTATATCTCTCAAATATAGTAAAATTTTATGAAATCTGGAAATAATAATCTCAGTCGTATTGTGATTCCAAAAATAGTAGAGATTATACTTTTTAAGCATCGATTTTCTAAATTTTGTAGGATATTGAACCCTTCTTGCAGAATACTTCTACTAGGCAATAGATCATTATTATGGAATAAATCTTATTTGCAGAAAATATCTACCAGATTAAGGATCCTTATTATGGAATAATCTGGAATGGAATTGAAAATAGAATAAATCATTTGTTGACAAGCAACTGTTAAGAGGTTTCGGAAGTCTTTACTTGAGACTTTCTCATCACCTAGAGGAGAGCTCATACTGTATTATATATCTGAGACTTTTGTTGTATTGTACCTAAGACTTTCATATTTAAACCCGATATCTTTTATCTAACCTCAAGAGGTCTCGACCTTTACTATAGCTAAAGTCTTTGTTATCCCCTGGATCGTGTCTCTTAGATTAAGCTGGGCCTCATACCTTTCTTTCTTCATGATACTCTATTTTAGGCTTACAGCCTATTGGGCTTTACTTATATCCTACACTGCATTCCCAACATCAGGTCCCTTAGTTTTAGTAAAAAATAACTGTTTTAACAAAAACTAAGAATCTTGATTTGAAAATACGTGCATGTCTATCAAACTTGAATGCTCAACTTGAAATCTGTGAGCCTCCATCCATATGGCAATTCCATATTGGTTCAACAGATCATGTCGTTTTGGGTCCCAAAAGATTTTCTTAGTCCTCATGGTTGTCGCCTCCCTTCACATTTATGAGAACAATCCTCTAACTTCTCATCCAACGTGGCTTCATCTCATTCCTCTATCTTTCTTTCATATTAACAGCTAGGGTTTCTTTGTTCTCTTAAATACCCTTTCTTTTACTTTTTCATTCCCTTCATCTTCACTCCATACTACAACTTCCTACGTATTGCAAGCATTCTCGAAATACGCTTGGCTTCGAACTTCCACCAAGCATTCTTTGTTTTAACCTTCCTTCTTCTTTAGCCACTGACCGATGAGTCTCTGTTATTCTTTTTAACTTTTTATTTTTGTTGGAATTTTAGTTGATTGAGGCATATACGAGATAGTTTTTAGGGTTAAAGACCTTAGGTAACTATTCCACGAGTTGTTAATAACCCAGAGCAACTCTTAATTTCCTATTTTTCTCCCTTGTGAACAAAGATGGGTTATTTTTCAAGTGATAACGAGTCTGTCTCCAATAGAAACAACTCCGAGGAAGAATTATTCGTTGCCTCTGTTCCTCCGCAGATTTTAGAGGCTAAGAGCATAACACCCTTTAAAGCGGACCTAGAAGCTTACATCCACTACTACAACATCCTTGAGGGAATTTATCTTAGGGTCTCTGAGAAAGACGAACTTCCTAGTTGCTCTCCTAATGGTGAAATTTCTTTCAATGAAGAACTATTTCACCTCGAGGTCAGACTCCCACTTCAGGATTACTTTACTAAAATCTTTAAGTCTTTTAACATTGCTCCTTACTAACTAAATCTAAACAATTAAAGAATCTTGTCGAGTCTATTTGTTTTGTGGAATAAGACCTCTAATTTTGTCCCCTCAATTGAAGAAATTGAGTACATGTATTTGTTAAAGAAAAACCTGATAAGAAACCCAGGATAGTACTACCTTCAAACTCGACCCACACAACGTAATCCCATTACGGGCAATCTATCCTGTAACAAGGATTAGAAGAATAAATAGTTTTTCATTAGTGATAACTAGAATCTCAATAGCAATATTCAGGTGCCCAAATTATTTGGGGAAACAATCACTTAGAATGATTTAGTTGAGCTAACTGCTCAAAGTTTGGAGAGGGTTAAGGTGGCTAAGTCTTCAACATCTAACCAGAGATCTCTCCTCTCTGATGCTGACTTGATTTCATCAGGTCTTGTGAATTATTAAATGTCTAAAGACCAACTAGCTTTTGAGAAGGCCCAGACTGGTAAGCATCTTTTTCTTCTTCTTTTGTGTGTGTTGAATTATGTTATCTGATCTCGGTATCACCCCTTTGCAAGAGATATGGCCCTAAAGAAGTCCGTGTTGAATGCTTTTGAAGTGTTAAGGCAATTGGCGAAAGGGAAAAAGGTTGAGAAAGCCTCCCAAGCTCCAAAGACTGGGGCTAGGTCTTCTATCAAAACATCTGCCCTCTCCAATGTTGCTAGGCCATCTAGTTTAAGCATAATCCCAACTCCTAGTTGATGAGTTGTGATCCGAGGTGATTTGTCACCTCCTCTTACTCCTAAAATGGATAAGGGGAAAGACAAGAGGAAAGTCGTTGCAGCGGCAAAGGGTGATGGGTCAAGACAAAAGAAGAGGTCGTCTAGTCAAAATGCCAAAGAGGCTATAATGACGTCTCAACATATCCTAAAGGACCTTCCCGAAGACAAAAGGAAATTCTTTACTCATTTCCTTACCTGCGTTAACCAACAGGTTATGGAGATTAGTCCCAAATATTCTGAGGCTCTTGTTGGTATCTCAGCTCTGAGACTTTTGGATTATTTTGTAAAGTGATTGAGTCGGGTAAGTTAATATTCATTTTGTTTTTGGAAGAAAAGATACTCCTTTTATTTCTTCTAACTTCTGACCACTTTTGTGTTGATTAATTCAAATTCAATATGCAACCGTATTATACCAAGATGTCCTTGAGGATGTTTCCTCGAGGGCATCAAAGTCCAATAAGTGAACACTTAAGGCAGAAAAGGACTTGGTCTTGGAGAGGACCAAGTTTAAATCTGAGAAGGCATAGTGGGCTCGAGAGATAGAAGAGTTTCAAGTACGGGTGGTCACTGTAAAGTCTTCCAAGGTGGAGTCCAGCAGAAGGATAAGCATCCTTGAATCCAACCTGAATGAGTCAAGGGGTAATGCCAGAAACTTTGCCAAGAGTCTAAGGAGAAGTGTCAGGAACTGAAGCAACGCCTAGAAGATGAGAAGAAGAGGTCTGTACTTCTGGCCACCAAGCTTGAAGAGGTTGAGAAAGCAATTGATATCCTTGTTCATGAGCAGGTCATATAGACCTAACCTGGCTATATGAAGCTTTGAGACTTGCGCCTCCACGCTCTGCTAAAGACTCTTCGGTTGACCTTATCCCTGAAGGGGACACTCATCCCAATCTAAAGACAGCTTTTGTTTCCTCTGTTGAGCCGACTAATGTACCTTCTGCTCAGCCGATCAAAGCCATTCTTGCTAAGCCAACCAAAGTCACTCTTGCCTAACCGACTGCTACTCCTTCAAATCCGACTAGCCTCTAGCTAACCCAACTCATTGAAGAATATACTTATTTATTTATTATTTTTTATTTTTTATTTTTTTACATGTATAGAAACAATGTAATGAACCTTGTACATTTATAAATTTAATATTTTTGGTTTATGTCAACTCTTGTGTTGCTTTACTTCCTTTTATGCACTTAGTTTAATTTACAAAACTTTACTGTTGTAAAAACTAATAGTGTTTCAAAGAGAAATCTGACCTGAACTGAGAATATAATATTTGTGCAATCAGTTTTCTAATTTTTCACATCTTAGAAGAGACATCTTCAAGCAAGAATCGTATTGGTTGTTGATATGACTTAGCTTTTTAGCTTTGATGAGTTTTGAATACTATTACCCTAACTTGAACGTATTGATTATACTCTTCTGAGAACTGTTTGACCGCTTTATGTCCTAATCTCGTATTCAAGATTTATTTGGGTCTTAGATGTTATGGAGGTCGAATGTAACCACCTAAGAACCACTCTTTTTTTATGCATTTTGTAGTCTGATTTAAGATCCTTTCTGAAAGCGAATGGATAATATTACCTCAGCGTTAGGGTATAATGTTGTCATCTAGGAACCGTTCTACTCTTATATATTCTGAGACCATGTTCAGGGTTTATTTAAGTTATGGATGATATTACCCTTTGACAATTGTAGAATCTGATTACCTAGGAACCATTTCGCTCTTATACATCCTAGGATCATGCTCAGGACTTATTCGAGTTATGGATAATATCACTCCAAGATGATTCTGAAGGTTTGATCATTCAGGAACCATTTCACATTTGTACGTTTTGAAGTCATGTTCAGGGTTTATTTGAGCTATGGATAATATTACCCTGAGATGATTTGAAAACTTTAATTGCTTATGAACCATTTTGCTTTTATACATCCTGAGATCTTGTTCAGGGCTTATTCGAACTATAGATCATATTACTCTAGAGATGAATGGGAAAGCTTAATCATTCAGGTACCATTTCGCTTTTATACATTCTGAGGTGGTGCTCAGGGTTTATTTGAGCTGTGGATAATATTACCCTAAGATGATTTGAGAACTTTAATTGCTCAAGAACCATTTTGCTCTTATACGTCCTGAGATCTTGTTCAGGGCTTATTCGAGCTTATAGATAGTATTACCTCAAGACAAATGTAAAATTTGATCACCTGGGAATAATTTCGCTCTTATACGTCTTGAGGTCATACTTAGTGCTTATTCGAGTTATGGATAGTATTACCCCAAGATGATCGTACGACTTAGCTATCTGAAAACCATTCTTGCTCTTGAACATCTTGAGGTCGTACTTAGGACTTATTCGAGCTATGAATAATATTACTCTAAATTGTTCGAGTTTTTTGCTTCTCAACTTGGAGGTTCCGTTCATTAGTGTATCCTTACTATCAAGAACATCTTGCTCATAGAAAATAACATGTTTATTTATTTCTAGGGCAAAAAAAGATTTTACATATCTTTAGTAATTCTTATGGGTAATACAACTTTAATCGCTTGGCATTCTATAGTTTATTAATCCTACTTACATCTGAAGATTCTAGTTTATAGACGTTTGTCCTCAGAACCTGGGTGACTTTGTATGAGCTTTCCCAATTAGCCCTTAGAACACCTTCTCCTAGTACTTTGGTATTCAGGGTGACTCGTTTCAAGACCTAGTCTTCAACTTGGAAGGTACGGTGCCGAACATATTTATTGTAAAACCTGACCACTCTTTATTGGTAGGTCGTCGCCCTTATTATCACTTGATTCCTTTTCTCTTCTAGCAGGTCGAGCTCCAACCGTACATTTTGAGCATTGGCTACCTTATCATAGTTGTTGATCTAAAAAGTTGGTACGTCAATCTCGACAGGAATTACAGCTTCACATCCAAAGGTAAGACTATAAGGAGTTTCACCGGTAGCCACCTTTGGAGTGATTCTGTAGGCTCAAAAGATAACTCTAGCTCTTCCTCTTTGCGCATTCAAAGCACTATCAATAAAGAGGCTCTAAATCGACTCGGCCATGTTTAGGATGGGTAGATTCCCTTGTTCCCAATCTACGGGTCTTTTGTAATTTGATGGATGAGAAGATGTTTGGATATCGATCTTGCCACCACGAAGTCGACTAAGGTTTGTCCTTTTATTGCCTTCTTAGGTTTAAAGCTGATGTCATACTCGCTGAACTCGATTGACCATTTCATTAACCGACTTAATAGGTCGGGTTAGTGTAGAATCTGCCTTAAAGGCTGATTCGTCAATACTATTACCTGATAGGCCTAGAAGTATGGTCGCAATTTTCTTGCTGCCACTACTAGTGTCAGTGTCAACTTTTCAGATACAGAGTATCTTGACTCGGTGTCGAGCAGCATCTTGCTGATGTAGTAGATGGGGCGATGGATCTTTTCTGAATCCACCTTTATCAAGACTGAGCCCACAGAATGGTCACTCATTGCAAGGTAAAGATACAGCATATCTCTAATTTCAGAGCTTGTCAAGTACGATAGTGATGCAAGGTATCGTTTTAGTTCCTAGAAGCTGTTCTCACATTCTTCGGTCCACTATATCTTTTACCCTTTTTCATGATCTGAAAGAAAAGGAAACACCTGTCAGTTGCCTTGGATAGGAACCTGCTTAATGTTGCCAATCGCCCAGTTAGACTTTGTAGTTCCTTAAGAGTGGATAGGGACTTTAGATCTAATATGGCATTAATCTTTTGCATATTAGCTTTGATTCCATATTCGCTGACCATATATCCTAGGAGAATGTTTCTTTTAGGTGTTTTGGATGACGTCAGGCCTTTAATGACTTAGTGATCATATCATCGACGTAGACTTCCATAGTTGTTCTGATTAGGTGTTTAAAGACCCGATTAACCAGTCTTTGAAATGTAACCCCCGCGTTCTTCAGCCCAAAATACATTGCTTTATAGCAGCATAATCCTTGGTCAGTGATAAATGTGATTTTTGTCTTGGTCTGGCTCGTACATCCTAATCTGATTATATTCTGAGTAAGCATCAATGAAGCTCAGCAGCTCATATCTTGCTATCGAATCTACCAATTGATCAATTCTGGGGAGTGAAAAGCTATCTTTAGGGAATTCTTTGTTCAGATCTGTATAGTGCACTTCTTTAATAAATTTGGCCTTCAACAACTTTTCCACTTCGACGTGCACTGCTTCTCTTCTTTCGACGTTAAATGGTCACCTTTTTTATTTTACAAGCTTATACTAAGGGTCAATTACGAGCCAATGAGAGGTCACTTGAGGATCAATCCCCAGCATATCCCTATGCGTCCATGCGAACACATCTATACATTGTCTTAGAAAATCCTTAAGTATCGCCTTCTGCTCCTCAAGAAAGTGAGAACTAATTTTAACTGTCTTTTAAGGAGTCTCTTGGTTCAAGATTACGGATTCAAGTTTTTCTGCTGTCTCTAACGCTATGAGTTTGATACCTTGTTTGGCTTCTTTACTTAATTTTTTTATTACTCGTTCATGTTGCAAGTTCTCATCATTAACTTCAATGATTTCTCCCTAAGGTCATTTTGATAAGCAGTACGAGCTTTTTAAAGAGGCTGTAAAGCATGATAATGTTTCTTTTTTACTTCCTTTGATAACGCCAATACCCTCTCCCACTCTGAATTTTAACTTCAGGTAATGGATGCTTTCTACTCACTTTATAGTTCTAAAGAATAGTCTTCCAAGGATCATGGCATAGGACATTTTGAGATCAACTACTTGGAATTTAACCATCGTAGTATTTTGGTATGGCTTTTCTCCTATAATGATTGGCAGTTGTACTACCCCTAATGGGTATATGCATAATTCATCGAAACCGTGAAAAGCGATCTCGGTAGGCCTCAGCCTCAAGTATTCGATCCTTAAGGAGTCTAAGGTTTCTTTGAAGATAATGTCGGTCGAGCTCCCTGTATCTACCAAGATTCTGCTGACCTGAACCGCTCCTACAACCAATTTTATTACCAAAGCATACCTCATCTTTGTATGTAAGCATAATCGGTATTGAGGCGATTTTTTGTTTTTTCTCAGCTCTCACATTCATAATGTAAATGTCTGAGACGAAATTTGGTAGAAAATATCTTAAATAGTTCTTCTTTGCCCTATTGAAATTTACTGCTAATGTAGTTCTGTAGAAAATTACCATAGTCTGATCTTCATATGCTTTCTCATGTACAGGAATGCCAAGCCTTTCTTCACTGTTTCTAAAAATATGGCAGATAGTTATTTCGGATTAATACATCGACCTAATTCTTGATATCGAAACAATCATCTGTTAAGTGTCCGGCGCTCTGATGGAATTTGCAGAATTTGTTCTTGGCGTTCCTCCTTTGCTTAGTTTTTATAAAGTGAGGTTTCAACAGTATAGTTATCCATCTTTTAACTTCTTGTAGAATTCGTAAAAAGGGTGCGATTAAAAGAGTAAAGATTGTCTCTTCTTGGACTTGGGCTACTCTTCCTGCATCAAGTCTTCTTGGTGAACAATGTCCTTTTTTGGTGAACTAGTCCTCCCAATTACTCGTTCTGTTTTGTTCAAGTATCTGACCTCCTTTTCTATAGGTATTTTAGAAATTTCTCCTCTCATCTAGCCTCTTTCTCAACTCCATCCTTTAGCGTCATATTTCATCACGGGTTGATGGTCCTTGCGTCTTCTCTTCTTTTAGCTTGAGGTTGACCTGGTCTTCAATTTTGATTTCATCCAACAACTTTCTCTAAGCAGTTTCGTAGGAAGTGACAGACAGTTTTTGTATTGCATTCCATCCCCAGTCTACTCGTAGACCTCTCCTGAGGCCTTCTAATGTCAAGAAGTTATGATAAGCCCCTAATTTCATTACTTCATCATAGTATCTCTTAACGAATCTCCTGAGACCTTCTTCTTCCTCTTACTTTATGAGTAATAACGAACTAGGATGTTACAGTTAACAATCACCCCTCTGGACTCGTTAATGAATACTTCGTATAACTGTTTAAAGTTATGGATGTTGTCAGGGGTTATATTGGTGAACCACTTTCTTGCTTGTCTTTATAATGTCAAAGAGAACAAACAGCACACTTGGGATTCATCAAGCCCTTGGATCAGCATCATTTTCCTGAAAAAATCCATATATAGTGATGGGTCAATTTTTCACATAAAGGGATTTATTTGAGGTATCTTGAACTTCCTGAGAAGTATAAGACTTGAGATCTTTTAGGAAAAAAAAGATTTAGAATGCAATCCCAAACTAGGTGTTGACTCATCATCCCTTCTTTGTCCTTGTCTCTTATGGTCCTCTAACTCCTTTACTAACTTTCTGACTTAAGATTTCGGATTGTTAACCTGTTGCTAGGTTCTATATACCTCCTCCCTCAAGATAAGCTTTGTTGAGAACCTTCTCTTTCTTTTTGCCATTTCCGATTAAGGAACGTTCTCATGTCTTTTGGACTGAAACTGTTATCTGACTCTTGCTTGCGAATGATTACCAAATCATTTAGAGAATATTGAGATTCTTGCCCAGGTTCACTAACAAACCTAAAAGCAATATCTTCCCCTTACAACTCTCCAAGTAAATAGTTGGAAACTTTCCTCCTCTTTCTCCACGACTATGTATCTTCTTATGGTGGTATTTTACCGGAGATCGATTTTACAGTTCATGGTATATTGAACACTTGGAACGCTATTTTCCACGGCCTCTGCTAGTATAGGTGTCCTTAGCCCATGAGAACTGACCTAAAGTATTTTTTTCATCCTCGCAACTTTCTCAGCCAACATTTAGATTTGTTTATCTTTTTCTGCATGTTATTTTTCATTGTCGGCCAGTCGCTTAACTAATCATGCAGTTTTTGTAACTCTAGGGTTAGTGGGATTTTGACGCGAAGATAAAGCTTCTAAACCGTGGTTTGATCCTTTCAAAGGTGGTGGTCGACTATCGTTATTTTGGTTAACTGTTGCTATTTCTTCAAGGGGATTATTATAGGCATTCCCTCTTATTGTTGTTTGGTTTCTAGTTACATAAGTTACGTGGTAGCCATGATTTTCCTTTTAGCTGCAACTGTTTCTGAATTTTTATTTAGATTTTTCACAGACAGCGCTAGATGTTGATACAACAAAAATCCTTCTAAAGAACTCAATGCACCAGCAATAATCTTCTCCTTCTTACTTGTACGTTGTTTAACCTGCATTCACAACGAAACATAAGGGTGTAAAAGTCGGTATCCTAACGAAAATTCTCCAATACTTGAGTTAAGATTTTGTTTTTATGTGAGAGCGAAAAGACAAAGACAAAGACAATATCTACTCTAAACTTAAAATTGAGTTATCAAGTCTAACCTATAATTCATCATGCATACCTGGTGGTAGGGATGGCAGCAGATTGGGTTTGAGATGGATATCTTCAAACTCGCTTTTGTATTCACAAAAAAAATTCAATACCATACCCGTACCAAACTCGTAGCAGGTTTAATAATTTATTACCAAATCCACTTAAACGGGTATTTAATATTTATCAAACTTGTGCGGATATTCGCAGATTTTTAATAGAATTTTTGGTATTAATTTAAAATAAAACACACCCTCACATAAAGTTAGAAAAGTTTATGAATTAGTAATGATAAATAAATAAAAATTTTGAGATATTAATTTTGGAATATTTTATGCAAATTTAAAATTCAAAGTTAATACACAATATTTAATATTATCAACTTATTATTTTTTATCTATCCTTTAATAACATGTATCAATTGCTCAAAATTAATACCTGCAACTTAAAGTAAATAATTTAATTTAAAAGTTTATATATATACATATAATTTAATAATTAGAGGAAATAAATAAATATGTATTTTATAAAATAATTGTTATAAAATAAAAATATTTAAAAAATGATTGACAATGAGAAAGTATAATAGGCAAATAGATACAAATAAATATGAATAAAAAAAATACGGATATTAATATCAAAACGACATCTTTTTGATAATTTTAAAAAAAATATTCGTGGATATCTGTTTGTACCTATATCTGTCCCAAACCCATTGCGGGATTTTAAATTTATTTACCAAATCCTTTTCAAACCCAATAAAAAGCATACCAAACTTATACCATAAAGATCGAGTAGGAACGGGTTTGCAAGTAAAATTGTCATCCCTACTTGGTGACCCTTGACCTCTTTTTATAAGTTGCTTTAAATCTCTCAAATTTAGTAGAATTTCATAGAATCTGGAAATAACAATTTTAGTCATATTGTTATTCCAAAAATCGTGAAAATTATACTTTTTAAGTATCGATTTTTTAAATTTTGTGGGATATTGAACCCTTCTTGCAAAATGCTTCTACCAGGTAATGAATCCTTATTATAGAATAAGCTCTACTTGATAATACATCTACCAAGTTATATTCTTTATTATAGAATAATCCGAAAAGGAATTAGAAATAGAATGAATCATTTGTTGATACATAACTGTTAAGAGGTTTCGGAAGTCTTTACTTGAGACTTTCCCATCCACCTAAGGAGAGCTCAAACTGTATTATATATTTGAAACCTCTACCGTGTGTACCCAAGACCTTCATATTTAAACCCGAGATGTTTTATCTGATCTCAAAAGATCTCAACTCTTACTATACCTGAGGTCATTGTTATTCTCTGAACAATATCCTTAGATCGAGCTGAACCTCAGGCCCTTTTTTTTTTTATAATACTCTATTTTGGACTTATAATCTATTGGATTTTATTTATGATCCAAACTACATCCCCAACATATATCTTAACTCGATCTTTAATCACACAATAATATATTATTTAAAATGAAAAACTTGGAATAATTTGAAAAAAAAATAAATTAAAGACAAATATTATCTACCTAGAATATATTTCTAAACCATGACATGAAATAAAGACCTAAAATATTTTTCTAAATCATGACGATGATGCTATAATATTTATGGCTATCAATTTTTTAATAACAAAATCATAAACCAAACGACACATCCTGCCAGTTTAAAACATTCATTATTGATAACATATTCTCCCTCTAAAGCAAAATCAAAAACAAAAATAGGAATATAATTTTACTCAAATGTGTCAAAGATCTTCCTGCTGTGTTCTGTAATTCTCAATCTCTTTTTCATCATAAATAATCTGAACGTGAATATTAATAATCGTCTGAGTTGGAGCAGGAGAGCCGCCGCAGAGGCTGAAGCTGTGGCTACAATTTCGTGCTCCAGCATGGAAGAGCTTACTTGGATGGAGTTTTACTCGCCGGAAAACAGCCTGTTTGTGAGTGTAATTCTTGCTTTTCCGGACCCGATTGCTCTCTGTTTCTACCCGGCTGTGTTGTTGATGCTGATGAGTAATTAATTATTAAGCTCTCTCTGTCTCTCTTTTATTTATCTTTGTTTGCAGTTTATACAATGAATTAAAGCTGATAATTTGTGATTACACAAAGTTTAAATCAATAAGATTAAGAATTTTTAGGATATTAATCAATTTAGACAAGTATTTTGAATCCATAATTCACTGTCTTTCTTCGTGAAATTATATTATTGTTGTGTTACCTAATTTCTTTTTTCTTTTTTCTTATTTCTTTTTCTGATACTAATTCTTGTTTAGTCAGACAAGACTGACATCATATCTCGATGATAAGGATTTTATTAATAAATTAATAATAAATAATACATATATACATATATATATATATAATATTTTATGAATAATTTTTTGTAAATTATTGAAATGAGGTTTTTTTTTTAAGTTTAACGATAAAATATTTATGTTAAAAGATAAGAGTATTGGAATATATTTTATATTTTTATAGAAATAAAAAAAATTACATAAATAAAAAAAATTTAAATGAATATGCGATACCAATATAATATTGTCATTTATATTTCAAATATTATTGTAAAAATAATTATTTAATAAATAACAAAATAATATTTATTATTAATTTTAAATTTTTTTATTATTATGATCACATAGACCTTGTATTAATATTAATATTTTAATTTATAATAAAAATTAACCTTGATGCATATTATCAACTTAGGGTGATATTCATTGGACAAAAAAAAAAATTTTAAAATATCCATTATAATATAATATACTTTTCCTATTTGTAGGTCCATCCAAGAAGCACTTATAACTTGTTGCCAAACATGTTGCTATTGCCTGTCAATTTATTTAAGAATAACATATGCACACTAGATTGTTATTGATGATAATCATGAATTCTATCAATAGTAGGGACAGTAAATTCCTCAATTCTAAGATAGAAAAACATATATATATATATATATATTATTAAAAATAATATTTTAAATATAAAAATGAAAGAAAATTTTATATACTATTTTTAAATATAAGTAAAATAATTATTTTATAATTTTTTTTAAAAAACTCATGTTCATAAATATCAGAATTAATATTTTATTTTGAACATTATAGTTGTGAGTATAAATAATTTTTTTTTTGAAAACAATTTTTTTCTTTTTTTTACAAATTTAATCAATCATTTTCTTAATTTGTAATATATATAAGAATTTTCACAGTCTAAATATGAATTTGAATGCGTAATAATAATATAATATTTCATCTTATTTTAAAAATTAATGATGCCTTCAACTTCATTAATTACCCCAAATTTGATACAATAAATATATTTTGTGATTGATAATTAATAAATAGTAACATATACACAGTGTTAAAAAAATTTAAAATAAATAAATAAATTCATACGAAACCTTTAATTCCTATAATATTACCACAGTTAAGCATCATATCATATATATATATATATATATATATATGTATGTACATTTAATTGTCAAATTCGTGCAGTGGAGATCCATTATTCCTGCAGCCGTTCTGGTTAGAAAATGCAGAAAGTAGTGCAATCCTAGTAGCAGGGTGGCACAGAATGAGCTATTCATACAAAGACCAAACTTACATCTCCAAAGAGCTTGAAAATTACATCCGAAAACTCCATTTCATTACAGGAAATGCAGTCACAGAAAATCGATAGATCGTTTTCGGAGCCGGTTCAACCGAACTCCTCAATGACGCCGTTCAATCGATAACTCCTCCTCCTCCTCCTCCTCCTCCTCCTCCTTCTCCTCCTCCTCCCCGGCACGAGTCGTAGCTTCAATCCCTTTCTACCAGGTAAATTTGCATGATAATTGTATATTCTTTTTTATGCGAATCAAAAAGACATAAAGACTCATTTATTAGAAAAATGATTTGAATTAGAGATTGGTATATTTTTTCTTCCAGCTTTATAAACAACAAACATACTATATTGAATCAGCGGAATTTGAGTTTGAAGGAGATGCAAATTTATGGAAAAACAGTTCAAATTCAAGCAGAATGATCGAGTTTGTAACAGCACCAAACAATCCAGATGGACAATTGAACAAGCCAATTCTTAATGGCCCACATGTCAAAACAATTTATGATCGATCATGCTTATTTTTGGCCACATTTCAGCCCCTGCAGATGAAGAACTCTTGATTTTCACCATTTTCTAAGCTCACTGGTCATGCTGGCTCTAGGTTTGGGTAATATTCTAACCATCCTTTTTCTTTTGCAAGTCAAGTTGTAGAAAATTTTATACAGGAACATGTCAACGAGATCGTTCGATCAAATCAGATCATGAATAAGTATTTTATTGATGTTAATTTTTATCTTCAAATGCTTTTTTTGAGATCACCTTCTTTTGAGTCCAAGGATACGTGGCAAAATCTAGTATTTGAACCATCGTGTGCTTACTTTATTTTAATGACCCAACAATAATATTTAAAGACAATACTCTACTCGACTCTCACGTAAAATGTGATCCAATTTTATGTTTCAATCTTGGTATTCGAATTTTTATATTGATCTCTTAGAATTTATATGATCATAAAATTGGATCACATTTTACCTGAGACACTCGAGTAAAGTATTGTCTTTAAATATTATTGTTGTGTCATTATCAATATATATATATATATATAGTTTAATCTTTTGAGTTTAGCACTAAAAATTGATGATTATTTTGTGTATTTCAAAACACATTGTCCTAATTAATTGACCATTAGATATATTAAAAATGTAAATAATATTTTATTTTATTCATTTGTTGATTACAAAATATGGTTTAATAGATCATTATATATTATAGTCTATGTCATTATTTATTTGTTTGTTTTTTATAATTTTTTTTTCTTAATAGTCAATATTATAATAATATTAATTTGTGTTTTAATAGTGTCATAATTTTTTTATATTATAAAAGGAGACCACCAATACTTTTAGAAAAGAAGTGAAATAATATTCTTATTGTTACAACGAGTGCATGTACACTAATAAAAATAATGGTATATATATATATATATATTTATAACTTAAATCTATTAATAAGTTGCATGCATCCGTTGTTGTATCGAAGACTTTCT
>JAXCLQ010000002.1:13262548-13279196 GCA_035584115.1 Cedrela odorata
GAAAATATGAAATTTGGAATACTCACTGTCATAGGATTTTATTGTTGAAAATCAAATAAATGACCTAGTTAATTAAGTTTTGACAAGCATGTCAAGTATCTAATAAAGGAATTTAACCCCGTTTTCCACAAGCATTTCATAAAATACATTTAAGTTAAATATTTAGAATCGTGGGATTTGTTATATGTATGCATGTGTGATACTAGGTGCCGAGAACCCGAGTGAAGTACCGAGTAGATACGAGGACACTTAGTGGGAGTGGTTACCCTTCCTTTGTTGTGAGTAAATTTTTACATACATAACTATGTAAATATATGTGTGTAACACTTATATGTATGCTTGTGTGCTAAAACAATCTGTTTTATGACTAAAATGAAAATGTTTACTGTTGTTTCATATAATATTGGGATGGGTTATATATTATGGTCTGCTATTAAAATTTTATTTGATATACATGCATGTAATGGCCGAGGAGGCTGAATTTGGATTATATGTTCTATGAACATTATTTGAAATGTTATGGCCAAGGAGGCCAGGTTTGATTTACATAATTACACCATTGCTTTGAAAATGAATTGTTTTAATACATGTATATTGTGATGTGGCTAGTAAGACCAAATAATCATTATGCTAGTAGGCTAATTGGGCCCATTTATTTATTGTATATATAGGGATGTAGCCTATGAATGGACCTACTGAGAGGCCGCATTGGTGAGTGCAGTCGCAGTGAGGCTGATATAAGGGGGAATGCCTTGGCAAGCCCACTGTGTACCATGCACATATGTGTGATTATAAAGACTTATGGAAAGTCCGGGTTAACTTAATAGGGATCTCATGGATTTTACAATTATTACGAAGATAGTTACTCGTATCACCTAGCGACTATTCGGGTTCAACATCAGTGAGGCAAACAGTTATTTTATAAAATGCATGATTTATAGAAAATAATTGATTTTACAAATTATAATAAATAATTTTATGTTTTATAAGAATGTATTGCATTTGTTTTTTATGCATGAAAGACTCGTTGATGGTTTCGAAATTACCTCAGCCAAGGTAGCGATCGAGAAAGTATAGCCAGCCTAGTTTTGATTATTTGAAACTATTTGCAAACCAATAAATTGTTTTCTCATTATTTGATTATGTTAAAATATATATGTATTTTCGAGCATGATGTTAATGAAATCTTAATATCTATATTTGGAAATGTGTGTACATATATGTATATATGTATATACTTTATTTGTCAGACTAGTGGTAGTGGCGGAAAGCTTACAACGCTTAGGGTAGGCTTTCTTATTTACTCACATATGTAGTATGTCTCACTAGATAAATGCATTTGAATTTTGTAAAGTAAATGTTTATGTAATGAATATGTTTGTTCAACCCGAATGAAAAATAATTTTTATAATATTATTTTATTATTTGATATTTGTTGTAGATGAATTGATCACAGAGGTTAATTCTTTGATAATGCTCCCATGAATAGGAAGTGTTTATAAACTATTTTCAAAATTTTATGATTTACCTATAAGTCTTACAAGCTCTATTGACACATTCTGGGTATATAGATGGTATTATGAGGATCTGTGGCGATTGTCACAAGTGGACCCCAAGGTCAGGTCGTGATACTTACATCATTTACCTATTCTCATACACTATATGTTATTGCACGAAGTTCATGTGGATGTCAGAAACAATATGTGGAATTGGTGGCAAACTACGAGAAGTTAATGGATTCGGCATATTTAGTTGACACCCTATTTTTCTAATTCTCTGACTCGGTCTATACCCCAAGTTCGTTATTGCATCTGTGTCCTCGTGACAGTAATTCCTACCGAAGGGCTTAATTGTATTGAGTGGAATGTCATAGCCTTCGCCCTCTATATACGGCTAAGAATCAAAATGTTCGTATACAGGATATTTATTGTACCGACACGGAGAGTATCCTTCATGGAATGTAGGATATTCATGACGTCTCGATGAAGGCTCTATAGTATTAACGTGAGTCAATGAATGATGTCAATCTTGATTGAATTAATTGCTCTCCCAAGAAAAAACAAATGGTTGTACTTGCACATTCAGATCTTCAGGATGCAAAGGAGGAGTACAATAAATCCTGTGATCATCAACAACTATCCTCTCTGTAGTGACGTATAATGAGCTGAGATGTCTAAACTCTGTAACCATAATACTGCTCACAAAATCATTTACATCAGAGTCATCTATGATATATATGTATATAACAGATCCGATTTCACTATCTTTAAAACTTGTTTTAATATGGATAGTGAATTCCACTTGATCTATTTGAGTGCAGTCGTATAATATGTGTAATAATTGTTGGAACTTGATATTCTTTGGAACAGATAGAAGTCGGACCCTTCCACCATAGTATTTTTCAGAATCATCTGATAATGTAACTCATGATCTGCAATGACGAACCTCAATTGCCACAATTTCAACCATACTGGAAAAGTTACAAAATAATTTATATTTATTTAAATTTACTGAAAAATATTTTTTCTTAGAGAAAAATTTAAATTAATACAAATTCAAAAATAGATTAACAAAAAAAAAATAGTTATTGCAAATTTTATACTAATATAAATTCAAAAACAAATTTAATTAATAAACAAAATAACTTAATACATATCTTAGACTCAATAAAAATTCAAAATAATTAGTTAATTTCAAATTTTACTTAAAGCAAATTTTAAATTACTAAAAATTCAATTAAAAAATTTTAAAAAATTCCTACATACAAATATTAAATCACTAATAATTTAAAAAAAAAATAAATGCGAAAATTTTAAATAATAGAACTCACTTGTGTTTTGTATTGTCGTCGGTGGAATACTCGTTTACCAATGGAATAAAAGAAATTAAAATCTTCAAAGTACTGAGAAATGGTGAAATGAATTATTTATAATGTCAAAAAATTGTGCTGTCAATTTGTGCCTACGCTCGTGTAGGCCTGTGCTCGGTGAGGACCTTTTTTATTATTTTTTTCACTTTTAATTCTTTTATTTTTTTTATTATTAACTAATTTTTTATTTTATTAATTTTTAATTTTCTTTATTAACTAAATAATTATGTTTTTTATTTTTAAAAAAATACGTAATAAATAATAAATCATAAAATTAAGTTTTATCTGTTAATTTATTGTTTTTATCATTTGTTATTTTTATTTTTTTAATTTACAAAATAAGTAAATTGAAAAACAAATTAAAAATAAATAAACATTAAAAAAAAAAAGGCCTGGCCCAAGCTCGGGCCTTGCGCTCGAGTGCAAGCCTGTGCTTGGGCTCAGCGCCTTTTTTTAATGCTTTTTTTATTTTTTTATTTATTTTTTAATTTATTTATTTTGTAAATTTAAAACAATTAAAAAAATCAAAAAGATAAAAATAATATGGTTTTTTTAATGCTTGTTTTTAAAAAAAATCCTTATAAAATTTTTATCTTTTGATTTTTTTTATTTTTTTTAAATTTACAAAATAAGTAAATTAAAAAATAAAAACATAATCATTAAAAAATATATAAAAAAGGGTGCAGGGCCCGAGCTCAGACCAGCGCTCAGGCGCAAGACCTGAGCGCGGACCGGGCTCAAGTCTAGGGCCGAGCACAGGCCGGTTCTTAGGCACAATGTCCAAGAGCGAACCAGGCTTAGGCCTGGGGCCTTTTTTTTCTTTTTTAAATGTTTATTTAAAAATTATAATAATAATAATAATAATAAATATTTTTATTTTTAATTTAATTTTTGTTGCGTTCAGACCTTTTTTATTTTTTTTTTTATAATTAACTAGTTTATTCATTTTATTAATTTTTAATATTTATTTTTCTTCATTAACTAAATAATTAAGTTATTTATTTTTGTAAAAATAGATAATAAATAATAAGTTACGAAATTAATTTTTATTTTTTAAAATTTTTAATATTTCTTTATTTTTAATATTTTCCCTAACTATTTTTTTTAATATATATATATATAATTAATTTTATTTACAATATAATTTACTATAATAAAATTGTAAATTTAAAAAAATTGTAATTATAAATAATTAAATAAATTATAATACACTAAAAGACAAAATTACTATAGCAGTTTCACTGTAGATCATATACTATTGCAGGGATACTGTAGCATTTCTTTGGTTCTGAGAGTAGAATTATCTAAATTATTTGAAATTGAACTATTTAGTAAGATTAAATTAGACTTGGTCAGAAATCAAATAAAATTATTTTCAAAATTTTTCTTATTAATATCAAATAAAATTATTTTCGAAATTTTTCCTATTAATAAGGTAACAGTTTTGCAAAAATATGTTGTCATTGTTAACACTTACATTTAGTTGAGTAATGTGAACTTCTTATCTATTTTAGTGAAGCCAGGAGTCGTCTAAATATGTTACTCGAGTAAATGCAATTGGTTTACTGATATTGCTGATTAATATTGCAGCGAATAATTTTGGAATTTGCACACAAGATTCCCATTTGATGAACTTGTTTAATTTCCCTTCGAATCACTTGTTACATTCATTTTCTTCAATGTCATTTAGACAAGAGACTTCATTTTTCATTATCAAATACGATGTCTTCAACGAGTTTGATTAAAAAAAAAAAAAGGGGAAAAAATTGGGATAACTAAAATGGCAGTGAGTTCAGACCCCAGCAGTAAGATCGTAACATGCTAAGAAAGATCTCTCTTATAAAAACTGATGCTTCAATATATTATTTGCTTAAGAATAGTAATTGGATTAACCAGGTCAAAAATTGGCCATAGATTCCAGTCTGAACAAATCATGAAAGGAATCCATTGTGAATTCAAAAGGGAACAAGCACAAGCAATAGGCAGGTGCACAAAAATATGTGAGTTTTTACTTAATAGTACATAATATACAATTAGGTTTCACATAAATGATACTGAAACCTTCATATCATGCCTTAACTGACCTTTTTGGTGACTGTCTGTACTTTCCAAGGGTGAATTTCATTCTCCTCTTTAATAAAAAGCAAAGGAATGCTAAGATCACAATCAAAATTAAATAAACCTCCATGTGGAAACCCCAAAGAAACTTCAGCAGGATGGTTTTTCCACCACAGTCGCAGTCACAGACGCTTCGTAGAATATTCCCTGCAAGTGTGATGTCTGGTTCGAGGATAAAATCTACTGTAGTGGCTTTTTCTTCCAACCAGATAGATGTGCACTTTGATTTGTGCCTAGGCATTGTGGCCATAACTGTAGTACATTGATCAAGTCCATATCAGAAAGAATGATATCAGAAATAATCATTACGAGCATCCATATCATAGTATTAATTCCACATAATTGATATTACGACATGGATTGACATTTCATACATTTACTATTAGTAATAGATTTTTCATTCAGGAAGCAAAGCTTCAATCAGGCACTTCTCAGTTAGCCTACATCAGCCCCTCTTTCACTCAGGTGCACCATTCTGTTTTGGTTATTTTTAGTTTAAGTAGAAAATTTTCATGCATGTCTTGAATTTTTCAGAATTTATGCCTGAGAAAGAACTTTAGTTAATGCTAGTAATAAATATCCAATACCTTCATATTTTTCACCTGGTGCAAGCAAGCGATGGTAATCCGCAAATGCTCTACTGGCTTTAACCTGTTGAACATAGTTCACAAAATATAAAAGCACATGTTACGGGAAAGTTACTGAAGCAAATAATGGTTTATATGTCAATAGTTACCGAAGAACTGACCCACCCAGAAAAATTATAAAAGAAAAAATATTTCTTCACAAATTCAAATTACGGAAAAGGAGAAACAAGAAACATAAAGGAAACGTGCTTAACTAAATTTTCACTATCAATTTAGAAGAATTTCGATACTGTATAATAAAACAAGTGCAACAAGGCACAAACATCATGACCCTTTTCATCAGTAGAAACTCAAAAAAAAAAAAAATGCATTACTTAAGCACATTCTACGAAATATATTAATGTCATAATGATTGGTAGTATCATTTCAATTCTGAAATGCATATCAACCACATTTTATAGGTATCAAAAGAAAGGCACATTAAGGCTTGTACAATAAACATATACCAGATTCGAGGACCATTAGGAAACCCCATCATGGTGTAAGCATTCTATGTGAGATTGAATGAAAATAAGACTATTGATCCCTAATATCAGAATCTATTTAGTTAAAATGAAAGAGACAAGCACATTTGTGCATACAGATATATATTATGTATGCATGTACGTAATTATAAACATACCGTGTAATTTATTCCCTTGATTATGATTGAGCCAGGTAATGGCCTTTCGCTGTCTGATGAAAAGATCCTTCCATGAACTCCAGTCTAAAATGTACATGCCATATAGATAAATGATTTCACATTTAGTAAAATGTCAAAACACTTGCTATGGCTTATATTAGAAATTTGAGATTATTGTCCTACATGTATCCTATAAAATAAATGCCAGAACTATATTTTCAAGAAAAACCAAAGTAATTTACAGTCACAAGCAAGATTCTTTTACACCAGAAACAAATGTAAATCCACCTTAGTAATTACTTTGTGGAGAACCTAGAATGTAATTGCTTGAATGAAAAGAATGAGAGATATCACAGAACTCTCTATGAGAAACAAAATATAGCAAGACCAAAGCCTACCTTGACAAGGCTTGCAACCAGGTTAAGCATGCTCATTTTGTTGTATTCCCAAATAGTAGGAAGCTGCATGCAAAGAAGAAAATAGATTACGTGAGATGACTTCAAGTAACAGTGTGAAAGGAAAATCATCATGCCAACTAAAAGAATCTATGTATGATAACCTGCAAACAGGTAAGAAAAATAAGATGATAGAAGCAAAAGGTTCAAGTAACTATTAAATAAAAAAAAAAAACTATAATAAATAGATAAACAAATAAAAGGCCAACTTAATGCTGAAGTTGAATAGAAATAATGATGAACTATACAGAACAAGCATAAGTTACTATATGTTAAAATTAGTATGTAAATATATGTTTGTATATTTAGAAGAATAAAATAGTGCAAAGAAGAGGAGTGTACTGTGTTCCTCTTAAAAGCTTTTTATATCAAAGATCACCATTCCCAAAAATATTACTGATAGAAAAAGTAGGACGGGCACCAATACGGTGTCTCTCTAATTATTATAATCAAATATCATGTTAAGGTTATTGAAAGGGCCCTAATCTATTGGAATTTTATTTGTCAATTACAACTTCTAATCTTATCATGCACATATGACATGGACAAGATGACAGAGTTGGTTTCATAATCTACTACAACTCTTCCCAAAAATATTACAGATAGAAAACAGAGAATCTATTGACACTACGGCGCAATTCTTCATCCAAGCTGAAATTGACTGGTAATTAGGAGATGGTAAAAACAGAGATCTAACCTCATAAGCATTGGGCCATTTGTCGTCACTAATCTCCAAGGTCAATTCAAAACAGCCACCATAAATATAATTCCAATCTTGCATACCACCATATATGGGATACCTGCAGCAGGGGTTATGCCTGAATCAATTGGTAGACTTTAAGCAAATATATATATATATATATAATTTAATAAATGAGAGAATGGCAAAGAGAGAACTCGTAAATCTGATGAGTTGGTAAGTTAAACGACTGACAGAATTAAAATGAAGTGCATGTCAATCCACACCTCTAATATAACCTAGATAACTAATAATTTTCCACTGTCATACCAAGAAGCTCCATTTATAATCCCTCCTTGAAATTCTGTGCTCAAAGACATGTTGTGGTGGGAGCGACTATACATGCTTGCCAGAAACCGGAATGTTTCATCATCAGGACAGCCATAATAATATCTCCTGAAATTGGTTCACAATAAGCAACAAAACTATTTAAAAAGGAAGAGATAAAACAATCTTCAGTAAAATACACCCACAGGATGTCCTCCAAGTTAATCTAATAAAATAGTTTTTCATCCCAAAAATCATTTTAACTGTTCATACAGCAAGGAGAAGCAAATAGGGACTCATTTCAACATACCAGCAATCCAAATGGAACCCGTAATTAGGAGCCATTATTATTTCACAATAGAGAGCATGAAAGAGCCAAAAAAATTCAGTATTGCAGAAATGAGAATACTGGAATCCCTTAGCAACTGACAGAAGATTATATTATGGGCAAAAGCTAAGTTACTATATAACCCACAAAGTCTTCCACATGGAGAAACAAGAAAATCGATAGAATGGAATGACGGGAGACCACATCATGGAGACATAAGTAAAAAACTAAGTTACAAATTAGCAATGTTTACAAAAGAAGGATTAGAAGCTGAAGCACAACAGCCAAATCAATGCAATTAAAACAGCAATTTGAAACTATTGAATAAATTTGACTAAGCACCTGAGCAATGGTAACCTAACCTACGCAGATAAATAAGCTCATGAGTTTATAACAGACAAGTAACAAGGACCTGCATGAAGTAAACATGAAATCAAGGAAAATAAGGTAGGTGGCAGAAATTTAGAGTTATAAGTTAAAAGACTGAGCATAAAATGTAGAATAATCACCTTCCATCTTGAGTGCCATCCCATGGATAATTTGCAACAAGTGCACCCTGTGAGCAACAAAAGACATTATCAAGGACTAATATCCCCAAATTTTATGCAATTGTTCTCCAATCAAAATATTTCCATAGCCGAATGCTTACCAACTCTCGTATCAGGCATATCAACATTCAACTAGTATGATCAGTGTGAAATAAAGGAGCCAGCTAGCTACCTCAGCCCAGTATGTTATGAAATTGAAGTTTAGGCCATTGTAGATGAAGGCAAAATGACCAAAAATTGAGGTATCTTTTTCTGCGAGAATACTAGAATGCTTTGAAAGCTATTTTGCGGCTATTCACAAGACACTGGCGACTAGTGGATATACCACATTGTTGTGTAATCATACCTATCGCCAAAATTTGTTAATTGAAAGATGTGCCTGTTAGATGGGCATTCTCAAAGTCCATTACAGACTAGAACAGTCAGAAACCATTTAATAGCTCCATTTTTATTGAACTTTGAACAAAAACTAAGCCAGTGCAATTGACCAAGATTTAGTATTTTGCAGACTTGTGGTGCATTTCAGTCCTCCATCACAAATGCTCACTGTAATGACCTTGTGAGCCTACCAACTTGGCAACATAGTTTTCTTCATGAGTTTATGTGTTGCTTAACTCTCCTATGGTTTATGTATCATTTTTTTCCCTCCTTAGAACCTTCTAGTATTTTTCTTCTCTTTTCTAAGTAATTAAGAAGGAAAAGAAGGAGAAAAGAACAAGACAAAGAACAAAGGAGACCAAGAAAGTTTTTCTAATACTTGTGAGTATTTTTGAGATTGCTGTGCTCCTAGTTAACTTTGAAAGCAAAACACCTACTTTTACTTAGCAGCTAATGTTTACCATTATACTTGACAGTGATTCCATCCTATTCCAAACATACCCTTAAACTGGTTCTTTCACAATTTACCAAAACAGATATCTGAATGCAGGCACTCCATTTCAGAAAGGGTTTTCAGTGAACAATCTTCCAACTATTAGTAGGCCTTAAGGAATTAATACTGCTCAAAGAAACAACGGGCATGGATAGTAACATCAACGGCATGGGTAGCATATTACTAAGTTTAGAACTGAACAGGAGAACAACTATTACCCCATGCAAACTGGCTGATGCTGTGAAATGTATCTGTTGCAACCAACTCATAATTGCTCTTGTTTCAGGTTGCCGTGCCTCCACATCATTATTCCTAGGAAAGAACTGTAGCATAAAATTAGTCAATTTCTTTCTATCATTAGAGTAAACCAAACAAAATCTAGCAATCTCTTTTCAACATTAGACAAAAAAGAGAATCAAATAAATCTAGCAAAGAAAAGAAGTTGTGAAAGATCCCAATACAGTATGACATGAATCTATCATCTGAACTGAATCTACACCAGAAGCAGGAACCCTAACATATATATATATATATATATAATATATGAAACAAGAAAAATTATATTAAAGAGTTAAAAGGTTTCGTCATTTAGAAAAATTTTCTGCCAAATCAGATGAACACTAGTAGTGTAAGATATATTTCTATTTTTAAATGCATATTAAATAAAAGAATACTGACAAACTCAAATGGTTTATAATTTCAGAACTAAGTTACATTCAAGTGTGAAACAAGTACACTTGAAATTTGTAAATACGTGTTGTAATTGTGGATAATGAGAATATTCTTTAAGATATAATAAAATCATTTAAGAATGCAAGAATAAAATTTCAAGTAGACTCATTCCTATTTTGTCACAATTTACGATGACTCTTTATTTGGGAGCACCCACTTTACATTTATTTGAATTAAATTTGTCAGCTGGCATTTTATAATGAAGTTCTGAAAAGTCACCTGGTCCGGAAAATCTCGATTTAGATCAATATTGTTTGCATTACCACGCCTCTTGAGGGCAAACCCATCAGGATTCATTGATGGTAGTAAATGAAGGTGAACATTTTCTACAATCAATCTAGCCTGTAGAGACCAAAAAATATTCCAGGACAAGTTAGCCTTTTGACAACACAGAAACTACAAGTCCGTAAAACAATCATGTGTGACAGATGAACTACTAATAAGTAGCTAGAAAGTAAACAACAGTTTTAGAACAAGAAAGCAATAAAAAAATGGCAACAAGTTGCAGCCAAACTGCGCAACAACTAAGAAAAATAACTACTTAACCAATAATGAAGGTGGCATGCAAAATAACAGAAGATAGAGCATGTTGTTTCCAGTTCAGAGAAGGAAAAAGATGCAATAAAATCAAGTCTAGTAAAAAGGATTACAGAAATACCAAGGGATCCTTCATATGGTTATCACATATCCAGTTTGCAAGAAGTATAAGAAGCTCACGACCAACAGGTTCATCCCCATGCACGTTTCCAATGAACTGCAATATCCAACATATCAGCATCAAGCATTCCAAATTAGAATCCACAAGTTTCTCAAAAACAGCTGACCGAAAAATTAAATTATGATCATAATTGCTACAAAGTAGATAACATTGCAGAAAAAGAAACTAAAACAACAGTATACAGAATGTATAAGAAAAGACACTGTCCTCCTAATTGAATATTTAGAATAGATCTATTTTTGTTCCAGTGATATGTTTTACTTACCATGCTTATTTTGCAGTTTTCCTTAAAGGGCATTATCAGATCATTGCGCATTTTAACTTTATTAAAAAAAAAAAAAGTGCAAACTGGACACAGTAAATTTGTAAAGCATTGACATAGAGGTAATACCTTTAGGAAGAAAAAATAAAGAATCCATTGGCACTTCGAATAGATATCAAAAGAGCAAGAGTATACAGGAAAAGAAAATGCATGCATGGTTTTGACATAAGACTTGATACAATCAATTGAAAATGTAGAAATAAAGCAAAATAGCATCATGAAAGAAAGGTTGTGTACTTTATAAATATAGATCAAGGTTTAGAGAACAGTGAAACAGAGGAATGGAAGATATTGAAAAGCGTTTATGTTTTAATAGGAGATGAATAAAAATTTGAGAATCCGTCCTTAGCCTTGAGATTTTACATCCATATTCTAAATTATTCCATGTCATTAATCGTTTTTGGGCATTTTGTTTTCATTAGTTTAAAATAAGGAACTCAACACTATAGTCAGCTTTGAAAGACTAGTCCCACCTCCAACATGGATATAACACAAAATGTCTCCTCCAAGGGGCTAAGAAAGTGACAGGGCACTAAAAAGGAACAATCACATAACTTGACAATAATTCTTTTAATATGGAGATCTATAGCCATACTCTTCATAAGGAGATTTACAGCCATATGTAATAGCTATTAATGCTAACACTTCTCTAATTTGTTTTAATATGCCCTGCCTCAGACTGCCTAGTTGACCGAAATCACTGTACCACTTCCTCTCCTGGATCGAAAAGCATAATTGTACAAAAAGTTTCACACTAAGAGGTTAAAATTTTAAGTTAAGAACTACCAACCAAGAGAATTCAAAACTAAACAATAGCATTCAGCAAACCAAGTTACATGCAAACGTCTTTTACATAAATCACATGGCCATTCACCTTGAATGCAGGTTCCGGCTCTTCCACCCCAGGCTTGTCCGAAATCTCTATCACCCACTGCAGCAAATGTACAAAACAAACCCACTTAGACACAACTATGTGCATTAAATTTACAACTATAAAACAGAAGGAGAGCCTATAATTACCAATGGAAATCCATGGACACTCTTTCCAATACTAATCATCCAATCCAAAACCCCCTCAAAGAGAGAAACAAAGAACAAGTTAACACTATGAATCAAAACTACGGCATACGCATACTATAACAATCATAAAATATAACCAAAAACATAATACAAAAATAAATAAATAAATCACCTGTAAATCCTAGAAATATTACTACATCTCTGCCCAAACTCCTTCACAGCTTTCTCCAGTTCTGCATTAGTCATGTACCCTTTAGCCTTATCAACACTGTCACCAACAACTCCATTAAGAAAATAATTATTATAAAAATAGTAATAAAATAATAATATTTAAAATACAAGCTGAGATTATTTATACCTCGTTCGAAACTGATCGTCCTGAAACAAATGCCTTGCTGCTGAGCCTAATGAATCAGAAATCAAAGATCATGAATTGCAAAATGGAAGTCAAAGCAACATAAAAGTCAACGACAAGCACAACGTTAAAACGTGATTGGCACGTGTAGAAGACGACCTGAAACTGAGGTAGAAGACGAGCTACGTTGACCGCCTCTAGCGAGAACAGACGAGAAATTGAGATAAAAAAGAACAAGAAGAAGAGAGGAAATAAGCCTCATCATATTTATTTATTGGAAAATTAAGAAAATTAGAAACAAAAATGGAAAGCTTGAGTTTCAGTTGAGCTTATTGTTAAGCGTTTGTGATTTTTCTTTCTTCTTCTCGGGATTTTCTTCTTAGTTGAAACTTGAACGTTGAACAGAACACAGAAAGGAAGAAGCGATCGCACGTGTAACTGCACGTGATAAAGCGAAATGGGCTGTGTAGGGATGGCAATTTTTCGGTCGGGGCATGGATACCCTCCCGGTCATCCAATTGCAAGTCATGTCCGGCTTTGGACCCGAATATTTGAACTGAACATAAATATGGATAATATACAGATGAATACTAAATATCCATGTACATCTACGAATAATTAATTTTTATTTAATTGTCAAAAACTTTATTAATCTTTAAAAAAATAAATAAATTTACATTAATTTAAATAAATTCATAAATAAATAATAAAAATAATTAAGTTCAAAAAACCTAATCTTTGAAAAAATTATTAATCTCATAACTATTAGTAATAAGTAATAATATTTTAATTAATATATAAAAAAATTAAATATAATCCCACAATTATTAAATTAAAAACTAAAGTACTAAAATATTTATATTAATTTTATTGTATCTTATACCATAATATAGCAAAATTAAAAACTACAAACTATATCATAACTTAAGATATCATATTATAAGTAAGAGTGATAATTCGAGTTATCGTATCATATTCGTGTCGTGTTATGTCGTGTCAAAAGAAATTAACTTGAATCTGACTCGTTTAATAATTGTGTTAAGAAATAAAAATTCTAATTCGACACGATTATTAAACGATTAAACAAGTTATAATCGTATCACTTATTTAATATTTTTTATTTATATTTTTATAATATTTATGATAATATTTTTTTAAATACTAATAATTTTTATTCTAAATATTATTAAATACCTTTTAAAAATGAATAAATATAACTTTAGATTTTTTTAAATAGAAAAACTATAAAAATGAATTTACTAAATTATAAATGAATTAGTATGGCATAATTATTTAAATAGTTAATTACGTCATAAATGAATTTACGTGTCAAGAACTCTAAACCTTAATCCGACACAATTATTAATCATGTCATGTCATATTACCTATTTAATAATCGTGTCGATTAACGGATCATATAAAAAATTATTACCCTTAAATCATAAGCATATTAATTACAACTTTCTTTAAAAATTGTGAATAGGAGCATAGAAATCCCAGCAAAATTTTCATCGCTATCATGTAAAATCTAAGTAGAGTTCTAACAAATTTGTTAGTAAAGTTGTGATAAATATATATATATATATATATAATTTAAAAACAGACATTAAACTTGCATAACTAGGAACGACAATTTAGTGGGATATGTTGGATATCAAACCAAAAAAACTATCGGATATTGAATAGGTTTTAGTTTTAAAATTAGATAACCAAAATATTTTTGATCGATTATGGCTTTGAGCATCGGATATTTGATATTCGACCAAAAATAAATAATAATAATATTAAACTAAATAATTCTCACATAAATTAATTTGTTTAATTTTAATGAAGAAAGATTGATTATAACATTAGAGCTATTTTTTTTTTAATTTTTTTAAAAAATAACTTAATTTATATGAGAATTATCCAATTTAATTTTTACTTAACAATAATGAAAACTTATAGGTATTGCAAAATACATCAGTCAATTTATGATAGAAAAATATAAATAAAAACAAGAACATATTCAAATATTATATGCCAAAACTTACACTTGTGAAGTGTATCTATATTTATATGTAATAATTGTTCTATTATTAAATTAAAGATCACAAGTTAATAATAGATTTAGAATTTCAATTAACATCAGATGTTAATTGAAATTCTAAATCTATTATTAACTTGTGATCTTTAATTTAATAAAATGCTAAATCTAAGAATATAAATGAAAGTATACGTCATTTCATAGAGGGGGAGAAAAAATTTTTTAAATCATCTCTCACTTGCAAACATGAGGTATAAACCCTATGTTTGTAAATAGACTTTTATGTCATACAATCTTAATTATTAAGATATTATTGCTTTTTTATATAGTTATACGTTATTTAATTTCTTTTAATTAATTTAATAATTATACATATATAATTCTTATTAAATAAATATATAAATAATCAATTAATAAATAGTTTCTAATGTAATATTGAAATTGAAATTGTAAGTGTAACGATGACAAATAATCATTATTATATATATTATTTAGTTTCTCTTAATTAATTTAATAATTTTATATATAATTTCATATTATTTTTCGGTTCTTTTGGATAGTTTAAATATCCGATTTTTCGGTCAATTTTAAAAACGGATACAAAACATGTGATTTTTTCTGATATGATTAACTTATAAATGTTGAATATTTGGTCAGATAGGAATATGGATATGTTATCCATTGCCATCCTTATGCGTATCAAGTAAAAATAAATGTCTATACCAATTTCCATGTCCAGCCGTTACAATTAATTTGTATTCATCGCTGGCCCAAATTTTTATTTGAATAGTTAATATCTATTCAAATCGGTCCTGATACAACGGGATAACCATACCCGCGGTAATGGGTGTCATCCCTGCTGCCAACATTGAACTTTGGTGTTGAATTTGGGTTTAAAGGAGGATTTTATGGTCGGCCCATTTTGAACCCAATTGTAATTTTAAATCAATAAAACAAGAAAAATTCAATGGGCAATTTATTTATTTTTTTGAATAATTAGGGTATATATATATATATATTTAGCGGGTGTTACAATTATCATACATTTAACTGTTTAATAATTATATTATATTAAAATTTTTAATTTTTATAACGGTTATTAAATCTGTCGAGTTTATGTTAATTTTTATTTGATACAACATAAATATAACATAATATGAATATGATACGAAACCTTAAATTATCACCCATATTTACAAGTGTACTTTATTCACATGCTTAAAAAAATTTACACATTTTTAATATTGGTTGTGTTCTCTACAGTTCTTCCAACTTGTTTTTGTATATATAATTATTTTGCTAGTGTTCTTTAAATTAAGTTTTTATAAAGCTTCATTTTTTATTACAATTTTATCTTTAAATATAGTTGTATTTTTTATTTAAAAAATTATCTTAATTATAATATCATTAAATATCTCAAACATATATATATATATATATATATATTTATATATATATATATATTATAGAGTAATGCTATTGGAACTTTAAAATTCTTTTAAAACTTTTTTTCTTTAATTGCTCGTTCAAATACATTAAATTAAAAAAAATTACAATATCCGCGTAATTCTTAAAACAACCCTTATTGTCTCTCTTCTTTTATTATTAAACCTTTATGTTTTTTCTTAATTTAACTATGTGTGTGTGTTTTTGTTGTTATTCAAATTTCACAAGCTCTCAGTAAAATACATTATTATTATTTTCTAAATTTTCTAATTTCTAGTAAATTCACAATGGTTGCTTTCTTCGTCAATTCATTTTTTTGAACTAATTAATAAATAAAATATATAGTAGTCATCCTTAAATATCGTATTCACAATTAAAATATAGTCAAACAAAAATTGTATTTGGAATAACTTCTTCTTAATTTATGGTTAAAAAAAAAGAAAAAAATTATAATAAATAAAAGTTGAAAGCTATTACAAGTAATAAATTATATATATATATATATATAATTACATATACTTGATAATAAATTTTGAATGTAATGTTTTTTTTTAAAAAAATTACA
>JAXCLQ010000002.1:13286036-13317566 GCA_035584115.1 Cedrela odorata
CCAAAATCACCTTACTAATAATGAAATTTTAATTCTACCATTATAAATTCATTTTATATTATTTCTTAAAATTCTAACACTTAATACTTTAATAAGTTTATTTACAATCCTAACTATGAGTCTTACAAAAGAAATTACGGATGTCACAGAAGATGTATTAAGCTAAGGGTCAGATGTATTGAGCTTATAGTTGGATATATTGAGCTTGAGTTAGATACATTGTTCTTAGGTTAAGAGCATTGTTCTCAGATCGGAAGCAATATTCTCAGGTCGAAAGCACATACTCAAAACTTGAAAACTTCTAAGATGACGAAACCTGACAAAATTAGAATATTTTGAAGGCTCTTTTATAAGGTAAATAAGCTCTAATTTGGTATTATACTACTCATTGGAAAGGTTTTTCACTGTATAACAATTTTGTCTCTAACATGTTTTTCCTATAAATGACTCTATTTTCCAGAAAATAAGATTAACTATTAAAAGGTTCAAACTGTCAGGATTATTTTTTTTTTTTATCTTCCAACTGATTTTGACCCCAATTCATTTTTGTACTAACTCAAACTTTTAAATTTAGTTTCAACACTTCAAGAACAACCATTAAAAAGACTTATATAAGTTTTAAAGCTCAATTTAAAATAATATTACAAATCAAAATTTTAACTCATGCACAATAAAACTCATTTCAAATTTTACACCAAAATAAATTATAAAACTTTAGGATAGGTGGAATGCTTATCAAAACTCAAGAAAAATTCTTAGATTTTCTGGAATCCTTAGATTTGAAGAATCCTTAAATTAACTTTAAATTTTAACTTTCTCCCATAATAATTCCTGCCTAAATCTTTGAAAATAAATGTTGTAGCAGCTTTAGAATGATGAATTTATGTTGTTATGGCGAAAAATCAAAAGAAAATGGAAGGATTGGTGAAAGAGAGTGAGAGGAATTGTTGGAAACCTAAGAGAGAGAATGAGAAGAATGTGAGAGGAAGAGAGAAAAATGAAGAAATTTCTGGAAATTTGAGGTTTATATAGTAGGTAATAGAATAACAAATTTACCCTTAACTAGATAAATGAATCTTATAAAATTTATTATATTTACAAGTGACCTTTTTTTTACAAAAAGTAATGATTTCTAGGGGTGTGCAAAACCGATTTCAGTTTCGATTTTATTCAAAACCGTAACCTACCCTAAATAATTTAGTTCCTAACAAGGTATATTTTTTTCGATTTCAATTAAGTTTTGGTTCGAAAACATGATAAAGATAATTGATAAACATATACTTTGTTTGTAACACCCCTAACTTGAAGATGCTATCGGCAGATAATGGACTCCACCGTCACCCTAAACCTCTCTCTTTGTGCATATATGAATGCGTACATTATTTCTCAAATCAAAAATATCATTACACATAATGCATAAATCACTTAAGGCAATAAGCCTATTAATGATATACATAAAATTTTCAATGTATTACAAAAATTTTGTATAATGAAATAAATGATGCAAACTATATATATATATATATATATATATTTTTGACATTCTAATGTTTGAACCATATATGACTCTCGGATGCATGATGGATTCATGTGCCCCAGTGACTGAAATGTGTAACCCTTATCCCTTGTCTGTGTCTCGGCTATACCAAATTCTTTCTCTTTCTTTCTAAATACCTGTCAATTTTGCAACACTGAAAGGTAAGGGGGTGACTTATGAGAACCAGTAAGTGAATAAAAATTAAAATAAGAAAATGTGAATGAGGAGTAAGAGTATATAATTTAAAGTACAACATTTTATATAAGTTTAAAACCATTAATTTAAAAACCAACAATGTAATATAATGTAGTTGTCATGTATAAAATCTATGATTTCTCAATTAAATTTTAGCGGGAAGTTCATCCATCAAGACTTGGTTTCAGAGGGAAACTCGTCCATAAAGTCTATTCCTCAAGGTTTGGTTTCAAAGAGAAGTTCATCCATACAGTTCATCCCCTAAGGTTTGGTTTTAGAGGAAAACTAATCAATACAGTCTATCGCTCAAGGCTTCATTACAAGGAAAAGCTCACTTATATCGGTCTGACCCCTAAAGTTTTATTTCACAACATCCAGAATATTTTCTAAAATTACTCTTATCCCTACCATTTTTATTTTTATTTCAATATAGCATTGTCATAAATATTGATTTCATAAAAATAACTTAACAATTTAGATCAATTTTTAAAACATGTATATTAAATCCAGTTATTCAAACAATATTTTTGAACATCAAAATATTCTCTCAAGTCTATTTCTAGAATATTCATAAATTAAATAATTTCTCATAAAAAAATTTTTGAAAATAAAATGTCCATTCACAGGTTGCGATCTAATCTACCCAATTTAAGGCATTAGTGTCGGGTGCTCGGGTTGCCAATCTACAATAAATAATTCTTCGTTAGGATTTTAGATAATATATTTATCTAATAAATAAACAAATGTATTATTCTTGAACTTGCCACTTAATAACACTTTAATATAATTTGAATATCTACTAAATAAAATCTAAATTTATTCTAGAGACACTTTATTACACAAGGCACATCTTACGCTTGCAATAAACTTGTGTTGTGCCAAACCGGTAACTTATCTCCACTTCGCTTAACATATTTTATTATGAGTCTAATTTCCGTAACTTTTTATGGATTCAAATTTCGAATTCATATATTCAACTTATAAGTGATTTTCAACAGTCGACGCAAAAACAGGACAGGGTGCATGTGGTCACAGGGCAACAAACTTTAAATTTTCGTAGGGAACTTATTTTAGCTTGGATTGACGTAATTTTTGAATATTTTATGTTCCTAGTTGTCTAGTTTCCATAAAATTTTACAGCTCATTAATCTGAGGTCCAGAACTCACTCAATTTTTGTTTTATCGAACCCTACTAAGGGTTCCAACAACCGATAAAATTATGTCTACAAATCAATTTCGATTCTATGTTTTCAACACAACCAACCACTAAACTCATGACTTATAATACTCAATTTCTTCATTTTTCCAACCCCGGAACACACATATTTGAGCGTATGATCACAACCCACTTTTCGCATGGTTACGCTTTAGTTTTCGCAACACCGCACATGAATGCAACTGACACTTTTATACCTAAAATTTACATACACATAATGCCTCTCATTGAAATACCACCCAGCCACAACAAGTACATATAAACACACTTAAATTCTCATTTTTCTGGCACCTAATCACAACCATAACTTTATTAAATCAACACATATTTTATATGCTCATTGCCAATGCTTTCTCACCACCACCGCACGTCAGTTACACCAATTCTACCTCATCTAACATCAAATACTCATACACATATCTTTATACCCATTCATAGAATACATACCTTACTACAATCACAACTAAACATTCAATTCTTCACAAATTCCACAATAAATAAATACAACAACAAAAATCAAATTTTCCAAAACAATAAACACATATACTTATCGCCAAATGCTGAAAATCACATTCTCCTCTTACTTTTCTCTTTTCTTTTTTTCTCTTGCCTTATGTTTTCTCTTTGTTTCTTTCTTCCTCCTTGCCATTTTCTCCTTGCCTTCCTTTTGACATGCTCGGTTTTTGGCTCTCAATCTCCTATTTGCTTCTTACGTTTCTTCCTTCTTCTTTAGTCTTTCTTTTATGCTTTCTTTTTAATTCATAACTAATCCAAATAAATGGTGGAAGAAAAAATTTAGAAACATAAAAAGAATACTAAAATTAATTAGAGATGAGCCCACCATTTTTCTTTCTCTCCATTCTTCCTTTGATTTTTCTTTTGTCTCTCAATTACTCTAGAATGTGCAAGAGTTATCTTTTAAAAAGGAAGTAGTAAAATGAAATAAAATGCATGATTTATTTAATTTACAAATATATAGGCCATCTTCCATCTTAATTTGGGCTTATTCTAATTAAAAATTTGGGCCAATCATATGTTTTAATCTCTATTATATATATATATATATATAGAGAGAGAGAGAGAGAGAGACACACACACACACACACACACACAAACACTCAAGGAGATAATATTAATTATAATCACCTAATTAGGTGTATAACATTATATGCCTCAATTTCACGTTATCTATGTATGCATAATTCTTGGTTAATTCTTTTCTCATAACCTATGTTGAACCTTGTCACTATTGAAAGATTTAATAACTTAATTTATATTGCAAAATTTTGGGTTTTATACTATTTATCAATTATCTCAATTTCTCTAATTTTTAACTCCATAAAAAAATTATTAAAAAAATAAATTAAATTAAATTAAATTATAAAAGTATTGTATACAAAACAAAAATTTGAGTGAACGAAATATAAAAGAAATAAATTATTAAAGAGAATTGATATACAACAAATTATTGAAAAAATATTGTATTATTAGTCTAGTTAATATTACACATCACTAAAAAGAGAATTTTTTTATATAATAGTACAATTATATATTTAATAATATTATACCATATATATATTATAATTGTTAGCTTGTTTGACAATTTTAAAATAAACATATACATATTATGATAAATAAAATTAAATAAAATATTATAAACACATTGATTAATTTTTTCTATGTAACTCAACAAATAAAAAGTAATCTCTTTAATAAATTGTGTAACTTTATATATGTAGTTTAATGATTAAGAATTTGTATTTGAATATGAGGTGGGATTCAATTCATTTGCTTTGAAAAATAATTTTTTTAAAAAAATAGAACAATTTTTCAGTTCAATTCCGGTTTCACAATCTTTAGAACTAGAACCTATTCTAAAAAAATTGGTTCTTGATTTTTTGGAATTGTAACCTACCCCAAAAGAATCAATTCTAGTTCAAAATTGATTTATTCAATTTAATTCTTGACAGTTCCAAGTCGAATCAGAACCATTGCACACCTCTAATAATTTCAAAACCCAAAAATGCTGCACACCCCTAATAATTTCGAATGAATTCCTGTACTTATTCAGTTATCGAATAATAAAAAATTATTTTAAAGTCTTACATGTTGAAACCTAAACAAACTAAATCTGGTAGTATGAATATGCAAACTGTTGAAATTTGTTATTATTCATTACTTTCAAAAGTTTGGGATCTATTCAAAATTTAAAAAAAATAATAAACAAAAGAAAACAAAATTTGTTAAATTTTATGGAGTAGATGACATTTTTGTCCAAATACATTTTTTTTTATTTGTTTGGTAAACAAACTATGAAAGTGGCTATTTTAGTAAATTGGTTTATAAATGTAGCTAGTTTGAAATTTTTTCCTAAATATATTATAATTTTTTAAAAAAATTAAGGTGTATAAAAAAGTATGATTATGTGATATAAAAAATTTTTTTAAATTAATTATAACCAAAGTTTAATTAACAATTATTTTATTTATTGGATAAAATTGTGATTATCTAAAATGTCAATAGATGAGGGGTTGTTACACAAATTATGGGGTGGGAATATCACTATCTTAACGAAATTGGGGAACATTAGGGGGTGCTTTCTTTTGGTTTCGTAGGAGAAATTTGAAAATGCCGTAAGTAGCTTTTGAGTCTTGTCAATGCTTTTTATTTAAGAATATTTTTTATGAAGAGAAGAAATTTGATTTTTAAGATGGGTGTTACCTTAATCGTTTATATTATTCTTCCTCCAACAAAATTAAAACTTAGCATCCATCAAAATGTAGAAATCCAATAATATTTACTTTAATGACTTATAGAATTTAAATGAACGGTGATTTAACTAATAATATATAATACCAAAAATGCAAAATACAAGCGTAAAAGAATAATAATATTATATTTTTAAAATTATTTTTAGTTTATTTATTTATAAATAAAGAAACTAATTATAAAAAAATTGCTAATAATTAAACGTTTAATGTTTGTCTTGTATGACTTTTCTACTAGTCAAATTTTTTAATGTCATTTTTTTTTTTCATTTGATTGTCATTAAAGAACTTTTAGAAGAATTTAACTTTAAAAAACTTGTCAATTAAAATGATTTTATAATTTTTATTAGAAGATATTTGTGACAATTATACAATTAATAATTTAAAAAAAAATTATACTCGTAAAAATTATACTTGTAATCTACTTTAAAAAATTTTATTTAAAAATTTATACCAAACATACTCTTATTTTTAGGTAATATAATGTGCTAATAATCACATTATCAAAATCATCTAAAGATGGACATTAGTTGTTACATTTAGATCATTATATCCCAAAAAAAAAAAAAAAAATCATTTCATCAAATGAAGCTATCAATCAACATATTTCATTCTCCATTAATTATTTTTTGTCACTTCATTGAAGATGCCTCACCAAATCCCAAATCCTCTGTCATTTTTCACCTAATGATGGAAGAGGTGCAACTTAATTTGGTAAGATTTAGATAAATTTGTTTTTTTAAGAAAAGAGAGGGAAAATGACACTGATAATTAAGAATTAAACTCAAAATTGACTAATTAACAATAGTAATTAAATTAATCCAAATCATATGAAATTGCATATATTTGTGAATGAAATTGAATGAAAATTACCTTAAATACCTAAAACATAATAAATATAGAATATAGAATATGCACAAAAATAAATTTTTAATTAGAATGAACGTATCACATCATTAATATACTTATTTTATAAAATTTTATCACATAAATATTAAATTTTAAAATTAATTAATTAGCAAATGTTAATTTTAAAATTAGTTAATTAATTCGTAAATATTAATTATATAATAGATGGATGACAAAATTTAATCCCGACAGCATAATTTTATTGGTCCATCCTCTCCAAAATGTTCTCCATAATAATTAGAAAGTTTTAAGTATAGTAGTTTGACATATTATGTTACTAATTTACGTTATTTAGTGTTAATAGCGATTGTATTACTAACTATATTTTATATATTTACTATAACTATATTCTTTGTTATTATTGAAACTTTTACTTTTTGTGTAAGTAAGATAGTACATTCAATTATATATCATAGCATTATCCGTTGAATAATTTTACGATTACGACTATATTAAAGTAATTGTATAATGAACCATACTACAATATAGCTTGTACTATACAATCGCTTTATTCTAACTGTTGGATAGGATTGCATACCAATCCAACGACTCCCATAAAAAGTAATAAATTCGCACTTGTTAAAAAAAAAAAAAAAAAAAAATTCCACTCCTGTGCATATTATGAAAACAAAAATGAGCGAAAAATTGAAATTTTGAATTAAATCCACGAAACCGATCTGAACCGAATGATTTCGTTCGTTCGATTTTAAATACTATCAGCTTAATTCTTAATTTTATAATTAAAAATCAAACTTTTTTTTTTTTTATATTTAAATTATTAAATTTACCATCAAAATGCAATAGTTGTGTGTGTACGATGGGTGACTGCACATTTACTATAGTTGTTGTTATTATACAGATACTGAAGCTGTTACTGCAATCTGCAAAAAATGAATGACTCGTAAGTTGAGTTCAGTACCAATATGCAAACGAAACCATTATTGGTCCATTTCTTGACACACATCGAGTGGATGAATATTAGCAAGTCCACGTAGTAAAAATGAGACGGCATGAAATGATCATGTGGAAATGCAAACAAAATAGCAAGTTAACGTCCGCGTTATTATTTGCTGGCTGAGGCTAACTTCTACTTTCCACGAGCCTTTCGTTTCCTAACCGAACCAAAATTATATCAACAATCTCTCTCCCTCCAAATCTTAAAAGACGACTGAAATAATGCCGAGAAGGAAACGCAACGAAACTCCAACAACGCACATTCTCTCTCTTTTAATTTGATGCTCTAGTTCCGGTACGTGACGGAACTCTCTTGCTTGCTTGCTTGCTTTCTCGCTTTTGATCTCACGGTACGCACCGTTTCGGAAACCGTACTGTTATATTCTGTGTTGGATCTGTTTTACACTTGCTGAATTGACTTCAATTGTGCTGTAGATCTGTTTCTGTTAGTTGTTTGATTTTGATATGATGTATTAACAGTTTATTGCTTGATCTGAGATTGTGCGGATCTGATATTTGATTTATGAGGATTTTGTAAGTCAAGTTTCTAGCTTAGAATAGAATGTATCTAAGTTTTGTTAACTCTGCTGAATCCAGTTCTCTTAAGTAAACTTTTTGTCCTTGATACGGAGTTATGAGAGAAGTTTTAGTTAAGACGTAAAAGAATTAGGAACGAGAAGAGAAGCCTGGGCTGATTGTAGTCAAAATGATGTCATTGCGATAGTTCAGTGGTTATAGTGGAATGAGCTCTGTGAGAATTGTCCATTTCAAATGAAAGTTAGGCTTTGTTCCAGATTGAGGGGCTTCGGCTTTTAAGCTAGAGCTGCTACGGAATGCAATCACTAAATATCAAATATAAGCCTAAAAATTAGTGGTTCCCAGTAAAAGTTGGTGTTATCAAACTCCTGAATTGTTAGAAGCACAAAAGTACCAAACATAGCCTTAATGAAGCTTATAGCTTCTGCAATTTGACATGATCCCATCAATCATTATATATATGGAAGTTCGATTAGATGTTTCATTAGTTGGTATGAGAAATTTGGGATGCAAGTTGGAAAGAGTAGTATTGCTATCTTTCTTTTTAAGAGTGTTCCTTGATAAAGGTTTTGAAGCATTGATTGGGATGATTTACAAAGAGGAGTGACAGATGGTTGGTTTAAAAATCGATTTAATGCAAGTGAAAGATGCCAAAAGGGGGAGGAGCTGGTTATGACAGATTTTAATGTAAAGATTCAAATTCTCCTTTTCAACTATTGGTGTGTTATTGCACATCGAAAAGATTGACAACATAAAAAATGTTGTTATTTTTGTAGATATTAGTTGGTTCAACGGGTAAGAGATCCTAAGATTGTACTAGAAGTTTGCCTGTAATACTTAAAAAAAGGATAGAAAATTTAAAAAGAAAGATAAACAGTATTCAAGTTGCGGTCTCAAATCTAACTAGACGTGGTATGTGCAGAATTAAATTCGTTAAACCTCTTTGTAGAATATCCTAATATAAGAAAGAAACAGCTCCAAAGTTCGTCAATCAAAATTGAGTTATTTTAGTTGCTCTCACAGGTAGTTTTGTTAACAATGTTACATTATAAATATATTTATACATGGCGTATACTTGTGAGAAAAAATTTATGTCTGGCCATGTTTATTGCCATCTTTTGTTGTCTTTTAAATTACTTTTGAACCTATCTGTTGCTTCATTTACACTTTCGTACTTTCCGGTCAATCAGTTGATTATTCTTTATTTCATTTATTTTTCATAAAAATTATTTACTATTTTGCAGTTCACACCTTTTTTTTTCTTTTTTTTGTATTCTAATGCCAATCACAAATTGCAATTTGATTATTGATTTATCGCAATTTTACAAGTTCTCTCACTTGTTATGGTTTTGTCTTTGTGGGATATTTTGTTTCCAAATAGGGTAAATGCCTTGCACTTCTGATGCATGTGGATGGGTTTCTTCGTGAAGACCGAGAAATAAAATACTCAAGGCTTATAAACTGTAAGAATTATATGACAATGTCTCCTGCTAGTAGAGCTGACAAGAAGGCAGCAGCAGATGCAGCTGCTTGGATGTTCAATGTTGTCACGTCTGTTGGAATTATTATAGTCAATAAAGCCTTAATGGCTACATATGGTTTTAGTTTTGGTAAAATTCCCTTTTTAAGTTCACATTTTATTTAGTTTTAAAACATGGCTTTCTGCAATTCAACATTCTAGTTCGCTCACATTAGTGCATATCTTTAGATTTTTATAATTAGCTATAAAATGGCTTTATGTGTACTCACAACTGAGCACAGTGGTAAATAAAATAGATGGTTTGGAGTACCATAATTATGTAATTGTAACAATGTGATCATACTTGAGTAATGAAGCATTCTTGAGGAAAAGAAGTTCGTGGATGGAATGTTAGACAGTCGAAGTTTAAGATGATTGAGAGATAAGGGTAGAAAGCTTAGTTGTTAATACTTTTGTTTAAGGTAAGGCATTGCAATAATTACACAATTATTTGACGAAGTTGGTAAATGGTTTGCATGAAACAAGGTACACATGGTTTTTAATGTTTAATTAAGAAGAGAGGATATATTGTAGTAACTAAAAACAATCAACTCACTTAAATAATCATCTTAATATAACTTATAAAGAGGATTAAAATAAGATTGGAAGGTAGTAGGTTGATAAGTCCACCAAAAATGAACTTTATAACAAGCTCTTGATTTGTAAGGTGCTGTTGCCCTTGGAGTAGATAAGATGTACATTATATTCTGTTTATCAAAAGAAATAAATTAATAATGGTGGTGATAGCAATGATGATGATGATTTTCTTTTAAACCTGGGAGTTCATGATATAAAGAAATTTGTTTCCATTTGTTATTCTATTTTAGAATGCATTCATAATATAAACACGTTGCTTATCATTCCTTTTTTTTTTGGCTGGTATTTATATTAAATTACAACCTTTTGCAGCTACAACATTAACTGGTATGCATTTTGCCACCACAACCTTTATGACGGTCGTTCTTAGGTGGCTGGGGTACATCCAAGCCTCTCATCTACCCTACAGGGAGCTTCTAAAATTTGTTATTGTTGCAAACTTCTCTATTGTTGGTATGAACGTGAGTCTAATGTGGAACTCAGTGGGGTTCTATCAGGTAGATAATTATACACTGGGATTTAGCTATTGACTTTTTAGAATATTTTTAAGAATTACAGATTTCTCTAACTTTCTTATCAGATTGCAAAACTGAGTATGATCCCTGTATCCTGCCTTTTGGAAGTTGTGTTGGACAAGATTCGATACTCCAGAGACACAAAGCTAAGCATAGCGGTTGTTCTATTGGGTGTTGGTGTTTGCACGGTTACTGATGTGAGTGTCAATGCCAGAGGCTTCATAGCTGCCTTTATTGCAGTTTGGAGCACTTCTATGCAACAGTATGTAAGTGGTCCATCCTGAGCGCATCGCTTTCGATGTCTAGATCTCTATAGTTGGCTAGTTTATTTGTTTGTGTTATTATATACCTAAAAAGCCTAAATTTGTAAATTTCTCTCAATTTCTTTTTGAATAAAATGGGTTGATAAACAATGTTGCTAACTGCTTGAGTGCAGTATGTGCATCACCTTCAACGGAAGTATTCACTTACTTCTTTCAATCTATTGGGACATACTGCTCCTGCCCAGGCTGCTACATTGTTGGTAATAGGCCCATTTCTTGATTATTGGTTGACAGACAAAAGAATTGATGCCTACGACTATAAGTTAGCCTCGGTGGTAAGTAAAACAGAAATCATAATCTTTCTAAATTTTTATGTATCATGATTACCTTTGTCTTCATGGTTGTTACAGTATTATAGAATTGTTTGTGTGCTTACCTACCAGGTTAAACTTTTAGTTAACAATGGGCATGGACCCAACCTGAACCTCTATTTAGACTGACCCCCTAAAGCATATATATATATATATATATATGCCATATAGATCAAATAATAATTGATTATTTTTATTGAAAAAATAATAATTTGCTCACGGGCATGCTGATTTGAGGAATGACTAGTGTTGATATGTAGGGAAAATGTTGATTTATGCATGGTTATGGATACAAGGTCCATTTCCTCCTGCCTTTGAGCTTCTACATACATACGCATAAGTTATATTTTCATCAGTTCTTGGCTCTCTTGTAAATGCATGACCTTGTGGTTCTTACATGCCGTCTAAAGTGTAATACTGTGAACTGAAGGAAACCAATTTTCTATTAGACCTTGGTCTCTAACTTCAAGCCCAATCCTATGAGTTCCTTAATGCTGCCATCCTTTTCTTCTCTGTCTGTATCTCTTGCTTGCATTATTATCTTTGTTGGAAGTTTAATTTCACTCATTTAAGTCAAGTATTATACGTTAGTTGTTCCATGACTATGGTAGCCCATGTATGATGCTTGCTAATAGTGTTGGTCCTTGCAAAATTTTTATGTTTCACGTGTCTGTCTCATAAAAGGAAATGAAGGTGTTTCAGTGCTAATCTGCAAATAATTTTCAGTTTTACAAGAATGGATAATTCAGTAAACTGCAACTCATTCCATATGCATTTTGGCCTGCAGATTTTCGTAATTATGTCTTGCACTATAGCAGTAGGGACCAACCTCAGCCAGTTCATCTGCATTGGCAGATTCACAGCTGTGTCCTTCCAAGTTCTTGGTCATATGAAGACAATACTTGTGTTGATCATGGGGTTCTTCTTCTTTGGAAAAGAGGGTCTCAATTTGCACGTGGTTCTCGGTATGATCATTGCTGTATTTGGAATGATTTGGTACAGCAATGCCTCAACAAAGCCCGGTGGAAAGGAACGTCGGAGTCATTCGCTTCCTACAAGCAGACCACAAAAACATGGCAATTTGGCAGAATCCAATGAGCATGATGGGAAAGTCTGAGTATTCAAGTAAGGATTAAATTGAGCATACAAACATAGCTGATTGATTTTCACTCTGAGATTAGATTACTCGACCATTTGATTCTAATTATTTTCATCCCTCATTCTGTAACTGCTAGTTTTCTGTATTTGTATTGAATCCCATTAGGGAAAAGATATTATTTTTTGATAGAATTAGGTTCCCTACAAATTTTGCCCTTTTCTGCTTCAGAAACATAAGTTATGGTGATTATTATTTTTCCCCTTATAATTTCTAAATCAATTTCTGATTACATTTATTTTGCTTTATTTGAAGTAAATGTTTTACTTTGTGTTAATCGATTTCAGATGTGGGTTAAGTGTGCCATCAAATCATCCAAATTTACGGGTTAAATTACCGAAATCTACGGTATTTTTATCGAATTTTTTAAAAAATCAACATGAGCATGACAAAATTGTACGTTTTGACCAAACCTTAATGGGAATATCATTAACAGGACTAACTAAAATAGATGTATTGATGACATTTTAGTTTTTATCTAAATTCAATTACCACCGAAATCACATTTCAATCGAGCACCTTTCTGGGATATAGAATCCTATTTCCTACGGAAAAATAATGTATCAATAGCTAACATTATCTTCGTTCAACGTTTAGATTCTTCGGTCACATCCAACTCAAACAGAAGCATTCTAGTAGCGAGTTGAATAAGTTGATTAATGCACTTTGGGTATGCTTGAAATTTAATTGCTATGAATCATGAATGCTATAAAATGATATCATAAGATATTAAATGTTAATTAAGAAATGTTAATTAAGAAGTGAGTCCTACCAAAAAAAATTGGTAATCAACCCACTTTTAAAGTTGAATAAAAACCTGCATTGCCAAACATACTCTTGCCTACTTCAGGGAACTCGATTGTGGTTTTGTGTAGACAATATGCTCTTTACACTGCAAGCGTTGCAATCCCACGAAATATGAATTATATCCCATCACAAACATACACAGGAGACGAAAAATAATTGGGATAAAACAGATAACATCTAAATTTATTGCTAACATTCTGAACAAAAATATTACCACTGAGAAATTGATAGAAAAAACACAAGGCAGTTCACATGCTTAAGAACCCGTCCAAAAAAGGAAAATGAAATCTAATATTGTCCACCGCAAACGTTCCTCATAAGAAAGACCAATTCTTCCCGACCATGTATATAATTGTTCAAAACATTGATTAAGAGAATCTCAACGCTTCTTGGAGACACCAACAGTCTTCCCACGGCGACCAGTAGTCTTGGTGTGCTGACCACGGACACGAAGGCCCCAGTAGTGCCTTAGACCACGGTGGTTCCTGTGTGACAGTTGCAACGTTAGTTAGTGACATTGTTTGATTGGCCAAAAGTTTCATCAAATGGCTTGTCTATTACCATGTTTTTCCTAGCAATAGATGAGTTGGTAATCTAGAATTTTTCAAGGTGACTACGTTATAGCCTTGACACAAAACTTTTCTTTCTTTCTTTTTAAGAACAGCCTCAAAACATCAGTTCATTTTTAAAAGGTGACTACCATACAACCTCTCCCATCAGTTCAAAAGAATCATTCAAGACTACCCAGGCATACAAATTCATCTAATAGATACTCAGGCATACAAATTCTTTGTTTTAACTGTTTGAGGTCATACCCAAATAAGTTGCTAGTGGTCACAGGTACATAACATAAATTTACAGGGAGCAAACTAAAAGCATCAAACGACCTTAACATGGTATGAGAAGAAGCAAAATTGATTCCTTTCTTTAATGTTCAACACATCTTAAATTATTTGTCTGTGAATACATCTGATCATAATTCGAATCATTACCAACGGTAAGTAAAGCAAATTACCGGATCTTCTTCAGCCGCTCCAAATCATCTCTCAACTTCATGTCCAGTGCATTGGATACAACCTGAGAATACTTTCCATCCTTGTAATCCTTCTGTCTATTCAAGAACCAGTCAGGGATTTTAAACTGCCGGGGATTTGCAACAATGACCATGAGATTGTCAAGTTCAGCAGCACTTAGCTCTCCGGCCCTGACAACAATTATCATAAATCATCTTTGTTCTAACCACAACTCAAAAACATCATCAAAATCACACCACCAACTCAAGTATCACCCTGAACTAGAATACCAATTCCTTTAACAGAAATTTTACACCTCAACATAAAACAACACTAAATTCCTAGAGAATTCGTAATTTTGCCCCAAGAAACTAGATTTCTTCTATCTTCACAGTTTCGTCCAAGACATGAAAGTGTACAAACAACACCACCCAAACTCACTCGTATGAGTACTTATAACAAACTACTACGGTTAACCCACGAACACAAAATATCCAATCAAACTGAGACTATCGAAACAAAGAAAATAACATTTTAAAAATTAAAAAATTTAACATTTTTTTTTTTGGGTTTTGTGGCAGCAAAAAAGATAGAAAACAAAATACAAACAGAGAAAGCAAGGAAACCTAAACTCCTAGAGAATTTATAATTTCGCCCCAAAAACTAGATTTCTTCCATCTTCAGAGTTTCTTCCACGACCAAGAACAGTGTATAAAGTGGACAAACAACACCTAAAATCGCAAGCTAGCAGCACCAACAAGAAAAAACTTAAAGAAGCTGCTGCACCTTGTTTTCACTATGTTAATCCAAGAACACAAGGATATCAAATCAAACTGAAACCAAATCAAAAACAAAGAAAAAAAAACTTATGCGTTAGCGAAAGAAAAAAATATAAACAAAAAGCGGATAAAGCAAGTAAGCAAACCTCTTGTTCATGTCAACATCAGCCTTCTTGCAGACGATGTTAGCAAAACGCCTTCCAATACCCTTAATTGAGGTAAGGGCAAACATAATCTTCTGCTTCCCATCAACGTTCGTGTTCAGAACACGCAATATGTGCTGAAAATCCTCGTTCGCCACCAGAGACTTCAATCAAACACAAAACCCACATACATCAGATGAAAACTCAAAACAAAGAATCCAAATTCAGATGTCAAAACAAGCAAATTAAGGCAAGAAATCCAAAACCCAGTTACCAATTTGGATTAAAAAAAATCACAGAACAAGTAAGATACAGAAGATTGAAACGTTAAAAAAAACTTACCATTTTGGATGTAAGAGATTAGGTGAGGAAGAGAGAAGAGGCTCTTCGGTTCGGCGACAATGAAGCTGCAACGGATAGCCAAGTGGAAGTTGTATTAGGGTTTTCAAAGTGCATTATATACGGGAAAAATTCCGAAAATAACCCATTTTCACTCGCCGTTAAATTATGGCCGACCCCGACACATTCACCCTAAACGATTCAATTTCAAATAATTTAAACAATTTTATTATATAACTTTTTAAAACCTTAAATTCTTCGTCTTAAATCATAAAACCCTAAAACTATGGTACAAAAAACTCTAAACCTCAATTCTAAAATCTTAAACTATGATACCCAAAACCCTAAATCTCAATTCTAAAATCTTAAAACTACGTATTACAATATTTTTATCTTTTAATTTTTTAAAATTTATATAAAAAATAATAATTTATAAAATTAATTTTATTTATAAAAAATTTTACCATAATAAAATTTACATAAAATTATAAATTTAAAAAAATTAATTTCATGAATTATTATTTATTATGTAAATTTTAAACAATAAAAATTAATTTTATAACTTATTATTAATAATATCTATTTTTACAAAACCAAATAACTTATTATTATTTAGCAAAAAAATAAAAATCATTTATTATTTTAAAATTTTTTATTTCAATAAAAAATTATTTTTAATATTAAAAACTTATATAAAATTATAAATTTTAAAAATAAAAAAATTAATTTCATCACTTATTATTTATTATATATATTTAAAAATAAAAAATTTATTTATTATACAAATCATATTAAATAAATAATTTAAAAATTATTAAAAATAAAAAATATTGTAGCTACAATATAATTACTGTAGTTAGTCGCTAAAGTTGATTTTGACTCAAGCGATTGTGTCTAGTGATTATTGTAACTAGAGTGTCTTTTTTAAATAATTTTTTAATTTATTTATTTAAAAAAATATATAAACAATAAACTTTTTTTAATATTTTTTTTAAAATTTTATCTTTTTAAAATTTTAAAATATATTTTTATTTTTAAAAAATTTATATAATAAATAATAATTGATGAAAATAATTTTTTATTTTTAAAATTTAACATTTTATGTAAGTTTAATTATAATAAATTTATTGTAAATAATTATAATTTTGTGAATTATTATTTATTTTATAAATTTAAAAAATCAAAAAATTAAAATATATAAAACATGAATTTTAATGTATAATACTATAGTTTTAAGGTTTGAAAAATTTATAATTTAGGGTTTATCACTATAACACGTATATTATAATGTATAGAGTTTTAAAATTTAGAAAATTTATGATTTAGGATTTATCACTATAGCACATATATTGTAAAATATAATTGGTCATGAAAGTAAAATTATTTAAATTATATAAAATTGAATTATTTGATAAAATTAAATTAGGATTGATTAAAACTATAATAAAAACGTCAAAATAGATTATTTTTAAAATTTTCCCCCAATCCAATTGCTTTGTTCTCGCTGGGGGGTTTTGTTGTTAGACAATTCTGCCCTCATAAAAATTTCATTATTACGATGAAGCTTATTGGCTTTGAATTGAACCAATGGACATCTCTCTCTATTTTTATGTCTACTTACGCAATTCTATAATTACTAGAATAAAGAAAAATAAGTAATTTATTATCTTAAAATAAAAGTAAACATTTCAAATAATTATCTGATGGTTTATTACTTGAATAATAAAATTTTTTATGACATTTAAAATTTGTGATAATTAATTTCTTAAAAAAAATATATGTTGAGAAGTATAATATTATTCATTTATTTATGATTTATTTGTCAAATAAATTTTTAATGACAAAAAATATTATATATTTGTCCAAAATTGAATCTTTGAACAGTCGTACTGATATTATTTATAAAAGAACTCTACTAAAGATTGAACAATTACTTTATAGTCAAGGCCAAGGTTGTTTGCATAATTACCGTTATAACCCACCTCAATTATCTTCATTTCATATAACGAGATTTTCGAATTAATTAAATCATATGTCTGTGTAAATTATTTTGGATTAATTTTATTAAATCTCTTTTGAAGTTAAATAATTATTGTTAATATTTATATTACAGCGAGAGCATAAGTGTAATCATCCGCAGTTCACAGGACAGGACTCCAGCTTCAGGTTGATTGCACCAGTCCAAAACGACATGAAAGGACGCCGTTTGACGAGCATTCAGCCTTTTTTAGCTGCTCAAGTGCAGGAATTCAGAATAGCCATAACAGTAGAAGCCAGCCAACAAGAAGATCAGTAAACGTGGGAAATGGAATTTAATTTATCAAAGTACGGTGACTGCGACACCAAACCATCAAAGCTCATCTCATTACGCCTGTTCATCCAATGAGAGAAAAAAAAAATATATATATATATATCTAAATTACATCTAATATTCTATCAGGCATAGATAAAACTTCAGCCTATTAACATACAGATGATAATCATGAACATGATTATAATCAAATTATGCAGCGGAACATAAACCTCGTCATGGCCTCGTCTACTGTTTTACTATACACAATCATCCTATAAATGATAAATGTGTGACCAAATGATATCTTTTCAAAGCCAGTTGATCATGTTCAGGTCTATTCCTTCCTATACACAAGTTTCAATTCGAAAAATAAATTATAATGACAAACCTGAAACAGCTGTTGGATTTATTTGATTTCATATGGAAATAATACAACCTAATTCCTTGGCGGCAATATCAAGAAATTGAATAGGCATTCCCGTTGCTAGTCGGCTATGAGCTTCCCAAGTTAAGCATTTTTCAACGTCAGTTTGCCAGTCAATAGCATCTATATTGAAGTACTGTAAGGAAGAACGGATGCCATTTCTGTTTCCTTCCTTACTACTAGATTTAATTGAACTGGTATGCAGAATGTCACGAAGAACTGAAGTGCTCAGGGCACGGACATGCGCACTAGGATGAGAAAGGCATCGGATGGTAGCTGGTAGACGACACTGCAAAAGTCGCACACAAGTAAAACACATCAGTAAAGTATAAGCAAACAAAGTTAAGTCTTTTTCTATTTGTCATTATTTGCTCTCATTCTAAAATGTAGTCATTATGTTCTCGTTCATCTTTTATTTATTTATTTTTGTTTAACAGAGATATTGCTACATCGACTTTGGGATGCTTCATAGCATATTTTGTATTCATTGCGAAACAGATACAATAAAGACACATCAAAGAAGGGAGTTTTTATTTTTTTACCTTTAACAGGTTTGAAAGACCGTCTGCAACCGCTAATCCAGACTCTCCCCACTCAAGGATGGGCTGAATTGCTCTAGCTGTTGCTTCCAGTAACTACAGACCAATAAAACAATGAAGCTTTAAGAATAAATGGGACAACACATACTGCACTTGGTCTACTTGTTAAAATGCCATAAACCTTCAACTAAGCAGATTTCTGATATGTAATTATGCGGAATGTATAAGCCAACAGAGGCAAATGAATTCTGCTTAAAGAAATAAAATTCGTAGATTGGATAACAGCATGCTCCAATAGTTCAGTACACAGATAAAACATTTGACAGCTAAAAATATTCTTAGGAGTTGTTACCTCCAGTTGTGGCAATGTGCAAGCTTCTCCATCAACAAGCATCCCATCTGTGGCACGTAGAAGTAGATCTGATGCACTTGCCAAAATCACCAGTGACTCTGGACTGTCATGATTTCTCATTAGCTCGACAATCAGTTTTACAATTCGCTGGTTGATTCTCCACATCTTCTGACCCTGATCGTCATCTTTAGCAATCCATGGCTGCAATTCCCTCTCCGCCTGACAAGCATATGAGAGCATGTACGTGACTAACCAAATGAAGCAATTGAAAAGTAACAGTATGCAGGAAAAGGCTACTAATTTGGACATATACTAAGTGACACCTCCTCCAGCATAAAGCATAAATGAAACATTACAGATACAATTTAGAAAAGGTAGTCGCACAATTTTAATGCCACATTCAGGAGATGGTCACCCTTACCAAAGTCAGGTGATGTTCCAATCAGTAGACAAGAAGAAAAGTAAACAATTTATTTTTCAAGCATTAATTTACAAGTTGAACAAAATTTAGACCTGAAGAACAACGGCCGTAGCTGCTTTTGTTGGTGATGCTGAGACAACATTGCAGAGTGCATCAACTACCTATATAAACAAACACAAAATGTCAGACATACATAATCTTTTTGAAAATGTAGCAATAAAAACTCAGACAAACCTTACAAATTTGGATCTATTTTATTGATGCTCTAGGACAGCATATAGTACCATGTATACCAATTAAAAAAGCTGAGGTTGCTCGACCAGTATTGCAATGCAAACAAACAATACAAGAATAATCCAGAAGAGGAATATGGTATAAATTTATGATGCACCACATGATACTTCAGAGTCCAGAAGAGGAATGTAGCAACTTTTATGAGCTAGCACCCACAGATGTAAGTAAGAAAACAAGTATTGTGTCCTATATTTTGCTAAGTCATGAAGCATGTTAGAGACACTGAATTGTCAATAGACGTTCCAGAATGGGTACAAGCTCACAAGCTCAGAAATTCAGTTCAACAAGACCACAGCGTACAAATCCTAGCTGACTGGACTAGGAATGATCTTGGCTTCTCCTCCTTTCCAACTAATCAGAAAGAAGCAAGATAAGAGGTATCCTTTGTTTAAGTTACTGCTTGACCAAAAAGCTTAACCTAGTAGATAAAAAATTTTGCCACTATCCCTTGCTAAGGACCACTATTGGATGTCCAATATCATTGTCATGCTGATATTTCAACCAAACAAGTACCTTCTAAAAACTTTAATACCACATGATAATTCCTTGCATTTGCCATTTGCCATGGGTTAGTATAATGATTTAGTATGTTGTGAAGGATGTCAGAGCTTAAATATTATTGATGGGCCCTTACCTACCACTTTAAACTTTTGGGCTAAGTGGTTACCTAAAATTGTATCAATTTGACCAAGTAATCTTACTGTTCGAATCTCCATATGGCATTGATTAAAGGTATCATGCGCAGGCACATCTCATACAATTTCTCAACCACAAAAATTGGATGCATCCATAAACATTTTTCTTAATGAGTTATAAAACTTTTAAAATAATAACCAGTGGGAGTTTTAAACCAAAGTGCCTTGCAAAGTAAAAAAGGTTGAAGGTCGTACCAAATAAATAAAATCAAAGACAACCTTAATTGGCTTATCATTAGAAAACATAGATCGACAGTTAAGCATCTTCGATACGTTAATATGCATTCCCAGACAAGATAACAATAGTACAAGAGGGCAACCATAGAGACAAGTATGTGGAATGCCTTAATTTCTACTGATAACAAATACTAGGATTCTTTAGTGTGACAAGGTTTTCTCAGGTTCCTCTAATTCTCCGGAAATATTGTCGAAAATGTTGTTTTAATCGTAAGTTAGAGCATTGTGTTGTTTAATTTTTACCATGTTTTATTAAGTGAATATAAAAAATATACCCCCAAGGCATGAAACATGTTAGATACCTGTCTCCATCCTTGTTGGGCAGAAGTGCTTTCTACACTGGGTTGGGTTTCTGGGGCTGCAATCAACTTGTTCCATAGGAGTGAAACAACAGAGAAGCATAACTCTTGTTTCTCTGCAAGCACCGATCTTATAAGAACTTGCGCACTGCAATTAAATCCTATATGCCTGTCCATTGTGAGGAAATTAGCTAAATCTGAGGCATCCAATAGGAAATTTGCAATGCCTTTACCCAAAGCATTTCCTGAGCTTGATGGTCCTTCACAAATTTCTGAATGGGCTGAAGCTTCACACTGCGAGACAGGTGCTCTCCCTGAATCGAAGCAGGCATTTGTACGTTTATTCTGTTTTCGGCCATCAGAACATGCAATGGAGTCCTTCCAAATAGGCGCATGCATTAAGTGCGCTTCTAATGGCTCAGCCTTGTTAACAATTGATGCAACAGCTTTGCTGTGAATATCAATGAGGTTATATAGAGATGTAGCCCTACTATAAATTTCATTATCCCACTTGCATCGCATCAAGACAGAGAGGGCATGCATGCAAGCCTTGGACCGTCTAAATAGTTCTGAAACATGTGCAGCAACCATAGCTGCAGCCACTATCTCGTTTGAACTGTAACTCCATGATGTGCCAATAGAGGATGGCTTCAGTGAGAACAATGCCTCTAAAATTGCCAAGATTCTATGAGTATGATGAATTGCTGATTCAATACTACTTCTGCACTCGTTAGTCGATCCATTTATTTTGGCAGGCTTTGCTATAGCTTGTACATCTTTGGACTTTGAATGATTACCACCCCTTGAGACCAAAGGGAACAACTGAAGCTCACAAGCAAGAGCACAAACAGCAGCCAAAACATAGGAATCAAATGCTGCTACAGGCCCTTGTTTTTTCACCTTTCTAGTTTTTCGACCTTTCAGTACGTCCTCGGTGCTTTCATCAGGAAAATAATTTTCTTCACCTCTTGGTTTCTTGCTCCCATTGGACTGTGCTTCATGACTGACGCACACAGTTAGGACAACAAATAGTAGGCGTGAAGCAAGCTCCACAGAGGCACATGATTCTAAAAAGAGTGAATGGACCATCGTTCGAAGCTCAGCCACAGCAAGATTTTTGGAGGCAGATCCTATGACAGAAAAATATCTTGCTCTTCTAGCGTGTTCTGCAGAGGACTCAGCTGGAAAAGTTCTTTTAAGAATCGCTTCCACAGTGGCTACAAATATCTTCATGAGACATGCTTCTGATGGACTCCCACGAGGAAGATATTCTAGAACTTTAAGGAGAGGTATGTAAAGGTTCCATGACAATATGGGAGGTTGCAATGGAGTTGCAACTATGATTTCAGGAAGATCAACTGCTGAGGAACTTAAAGGAATGAGGCCATAAGCGGCTTCCCATATGGTACAAATTCTCCATTCAACTTCAGGACCATGAGCACAAAGCACTGATGCTATCCCTTGGGCTGTAGCTTCAATGGTCGCTTCAGCTGCAGGTACCTCTATCTGTTCAGACATAATTTTAGGAATGAAAATCAGATACAGCGAAAACATATATTTATGTGTTACAAAGAAATAAAAAGAATCTTTGTATACAAATACAGCAGAGTATGAACTGCTTTTCAGCAAACAGAAGCATAAAACCTGTATAATAGAATAATAAGCCAAAAATAAACATTGATAATTAGTACCTGCTTCCTATAGCATGAAATATAACCACCCAAAGGTTCATGTTGAACTTCAACTCCATCAACTTGCCTTAATGGAGGAAACAGCAATGCAGGCTGTGATAGTACGCGAAAAAGTAAAGCTGCAGCAGCATCAGCAGCTATACCTGCTCGCATGGACATTGCAACCCCTATTGCACGCAAAAAATGCAAATGCATCCAGTTCCGAGGAAGCTACAACATCAAAAAAAAGGCAATTGGGCAACTGAGAAAATATATGACCAAAAAAAAGCAAAAAGATGAATTGCATTTGATACGAAATTCAGAAAGAAATGAAAATTAAGACACCATTTTGAAGATTAGGACATTAAACTTAAGAAGATACTTCACTTGAAAACAATTTCAACCTTTAAAACAAACAAAAAACAGCTTTAACATGGTGAAACCTTTTTTTAACTCAAACTTCCCATAGATGATTAACATAAAAGCAGCCAAAGAGCTATGAAGGGAGGAACTGAAGAATTCAAATCGAAACACCATGAATAAATATCATCCAACCAAGTGCAAGGTCTTCACCATGCAGCAACAAAATCCTTTAATGCTTTGGTAGGGAATGTGGAGGGTTAAATCCGCTTCTGATAGTTATCACTGAATATAGTGCTTGCTTTAATCTTTAATTATGGTGGCAAAACTTCAGGAGGTACAATAGTGGAAGCTGCACTGCAATAAGTTGCTATTTGTATTATTGGAATGGTTAACTAGTATGGGCATCTTGGTCTTTTGGGTTATTTGAATTGGGGAATTTTTCCAGGCTGGGATTTATTTAATCTGCATCTCAGTGAATGAATGTGGATTGAGATATATTTCTACTTTTATTTAAGCAGATATCATTTCCAGTATTTAAGGTTTGAGCTCTTATAGCTAGTTGGTTGGAATTATAAATAAATAAATAAATAAGGCTACACCACTAGATCTGTTTCATGGTTCTACCACTAAAGGTGACCCAAAACACTTTAAACTTAAAGCAGCCTGCAGCTGATCCAACCTTTTTTCTAGCAATATGCCCTCATCGTGGAACTTCAAAAATTTCTGCTGTCTGTCCAATATTCTACAACCTCTATCTAATAAACTCAACAATTTAACATAAGATATTATCTCTAACTAAATCCCAAGCCATAAAACCCTTCTTCCACTATGCCTAAACACTAAAAATTTTGCTAACCTAGCTCCCCAAACACGAAATAGCTTGCAGATTTTTTTCTTTTCTCTAGTCTGTGGTAAGGGCAGGTTTCTAATTCTACCCCACATCATTGTGTTCAATCAATTTTGGTCATCAAATATGGTTGAACTGTAACAAAATGGTACTTCCTATTGCTGACCCAGATAAGTTAACTACCTGATACTCTACCAAGTTCTACAGCCAAGCAACAAAAGGCTGATTGATCTGGAAATTTTCAAAAAAGAAAAAAAATAGGCCCTTGTAATCTAACAACTCAAGCAAATATACAGAAACTAGAGAGCTGATAATGTCAGCTATCCATTGACTAGTCATCTGGAGAAATTTCCAAAATCAAACTGAAGACATCATTATTGGGATGGAGAATTTCAACAATCACTTTTTTTTTTTTTTCTCATTGTCAAATATCAGAGAAAAAAAATCTCAACTAATGGTAGATGATATTTGGAGAAACAATGCCAATGAAAGCTCTATACCATGTAGCAGAAAAGAACACTGATTAACATGTGATCCAGTTTAAAGTTACATTACTTAAGTAACCAATGTTGTTCAGCCATCCAGGCAATTCTTAAGGTCACCCCACCTACAGGCAGTAGTTGGAATAGGCATTGAAAGGCAGCAGTTAATGTTTAATAAGCACAGAAGCATGAAAGTAAAAGCTTTTGTTACAAAGTGGTCAAGTAAATTAACATTAAGAGAAAACATCCTCACCTATAGCACAAATTGCTCATTTCAGAAGCCAAAAACAAATTATAATTGCAAATTTAGAGCTCCAAGCTGAATCCTTTTCTACAGCTAATGGTGTATTTGAGCAGTTTCACTAGTAATGAGTAACAAGATGCCAATATTTTAATCATTGATATATTCAAATTCATCCCATATTTAATCAAGTTTACAATGGGGTTAATTAATCATGGGCCTGGAAAGGTTCAGCAGGGCCAGCACTCATGATGAGATGTATGTAATCCCAGCCTCACCCCTAGAGGAATAATTTTGGAGACAACATAGTGAAGTGCAAACAAATAATTATTTTTAATAACAATTGAAGCTGGGCTGCGCTAGTTTTGACCATTTTAAATTTGTTATGGTTCTAGTCCAACCCAGTATTTCTACGACCCAAAAATATGGTTCAGCCAAGCCCTAGAATGCCTGCTAACCTTTGATGTGTAAACGGCAAAAACTGATATTTAAATATAGTCGATTTTTCAAAATATAGCCATTAGCATGTAGTTGAACAAAAAATATTCTCAATAGTAATGATGACTGAAACTCAATCATACAAAGTAAAAGGGTGCCGAAAGTTTGAATGACACGGATTAAACTGAGATTGATTGCAAAAATAACATCACAATTTAGTTATGCAATCAATGGTGTTCAACTTACCCTTATGCCGGTTGCATACTCTTCAGCAGCCCGGAGAAGTTCTACAAGCTGTACAGCAGCATCAAGTGCATCTGGAGCCCATGACGGTGGTGCTTCCAGAAGTCCAAGAAGCAATCTTTGAGTGGCACTTGGAGTTGCAATGGCATAATATCTAACGCAGAAAATTTGAAAAAAGGTGAATTAATATTATAACATGTAGGGCACACAACTGACGATAATCAGTATGTTCAACAACTGTAAAATGACACCCCAATCCATTCTTGGTTGGGGGACACTCATACAAGTTTACACCTTTACATGCCTGATCAGCATGCTGGATAACAACATTTGCTAAATCTTTTCCATGTAATCCTGTATATTTTTATGATGGATTTACTCTAGGTTCTTTTATGCTCTAACAATTGACTTTGGTAAAATATATGCTAAGAAGCTTTGTTAAATTGCAGAGCACTGTTCCTATTTCAGATTTTAGGGATCTATACTAAAAGATACCAAAGAAAAGCCAGTTAAATATACTTGAAGATTCCGAACTTTACCTATGAAATAAACGTGCATATGGCTCAAGAGCTGGAAGCCCTGCAACTAGATGCTCATCCAAAGCTGTTGTTGCAGGAGGAAGTAGAAGTGCAGGGACAGCAGCTGCTGTTAAAGTAGCAGTCTCATAACGAGCAACTTCATCATCACACACACTTAATATGACACCAGCACCATTTGCAACAGCCCACCTTGGAGTTGATGGCATAAGCTGAGGATGCTTTCCAGATCCACGAGATGAAGCTAAGAGAAAACAGCAATCAATTAACAAGTCCCATCTTTAATGAACACAAAACTGACGGTGAACTCTATTTTCCATATCCAGATATACAACCACAATCAAATCATTAAGACGTTGTTCTTTGTAAGTAACATCTGGTTTTAATTAGTATTGTACAACAAAAAAATTTACATTTAACCGGTTACTCTTAAATATTATTATTACATCCTTACCTATCATAGTATCACCTTTAGCTTCTGGGTTAAGTGGTTACCTTTACTGAAGAAAAAAAATAAGAGATCAAGCAGTTACTTAACATGGTATTACTGTCATTGAACTAAGCAGTCATGAATCGGATCCCCCCACATGATTGCTTTTTTATTCGTATGCTCTTTAGTAATTGCATCCTCATTCAATTAAGACTGAGCTTGATCAATGAGACAAACTAATCGCTAAATCTAGCTTTACATGTGAAGAAGCCTGATAGATTCTTACCCTTGACTATAAACTTAAGTTTAAGGACCAAGTGATTACTTAACATACCACTAGAAACAAACTCTCCCCTTGTGCTCTCAAGCTTATAAGCAACTTAAATTTCACCAAAACCATCAGAATATTATATTAATGTAAATACGTGAATTACAATGAATGATGGCTGTAATTGTGAAATAAACACAAAGGTACGGAAGTCATGTGATAACAATAGAGGGGGTCAATTAAGGGTATATATTTCTCTCCACAATCAGGACATTGCATCTATACAAAAGAAATGATAACAAAAGCACGGGCAACAGAAGTAAGCTTAACAAGGAACATAACCTATTCATTTTCAGCAACTGAACATTCAACTAACCTATTGTTGGTGGCTTGAGCTCTCCAGCTGCATATTTACCCATAACACCACTACACCTGTAATACATAAAGGTGGAGGTTGATAAAAGAAGGACATATAAACTAAAAGCCATCAAGTCCAATAATAAACAAAAAGAAAGAAAGTGATAATATGGGAAAATACTATTTTGGCTAGGTAAAAAGAGTAAATATTGATCTATTACTATATGATGACAAGTTTTTTTTTTTTTTTTGCCAACTGATACTCAAGATGATCTTATATGCAAACAGTTTTACCCAATACTTAAAAATTTTACTCAATGTTTAAATCAAAGCAATCAATTGAGGAAGAACCCACGCATAATGGAATTAGACATGAAAAAAAAAAGACCAAGCACAAAAATGCACTTTCATGCCATGTTAAAATATAACTGGATAAAATAATTGATACTTTGATAGATAATTGAAATAGAATATAAAAAGTAATATATAAGGAAGAAGAAAATACAGAGAACAGAGAGAAGCAGCCAAGGAGATACACAAAACATAACCTTCCTTACATCATATTCTTATTATCAGACATGATACAGCCCTAATTTGTATACTAGTACTAGTAAAATAATACACGCCCATTTGATGAAATTCATCAAACCCACATTCACATGACAAAATATACATATAGAAAACCAAATAACTCTAACAGTTCCCATTAAATATTTCTATGCAGTTAATCTGATTTCAGAAAATGACTATGCCAGAAGCCTCATGCCTCTTTTTTTTAGCAATCAGCCCTAGCTTATGATTTTCCTTCGTGCATGAAATTAAAACCATACATCATGAAGATACCAGTTGGTTTGCTTGTAGGTCAATAGGTGGTATAAACACAAAACTGCTTTAAAACCTCTTCAAGGCTTGCATGTATTTCATCAATTTCTTGCACTTCCTCATGCTCCTATCCTTGAAAAGAAAAAGAAAAGAATATTTGAACGGTATTTTTTTCATCTGCTTGCAGATTCAGTAATCCACTGATCGACATTAAAATTGTGAAACCACTATTTGTTGGAGATTCAACCTGATGATATCAACTCCAAAAGTCCATTTCATTGCTAGAAAGTATAATAATCTACAAACCCAAAATATCGTGCATGACCTGAAGTGTTAAACATTATACCACAACTCAACAAGCACTCTCACTCTAACGAAGGCGGTTTGGGGAGCTCCTTATACCAGGCAGTCCACGAACTAACTTTTACTTTTTTGTCATCCAATCTAGCTATTGAAAACTAGAACCACTTAACATGACAAGACATTAAACCAAAACTGTTTATATTCTTCTTGAGTAATATTGGTTTACAACTATATGCTAGAACTGAACAATTTACTCACCAGCGGAAGTAGTCGCTTCTGATCCCCAGAGGAGCAGCAAGCAATATATCAGTAATCCAGGGGGACAAAGGCCTTAGAGGTTTTCTCTCTTGTTGCACCAAAGGCATGTGGCAGGATTTCCCATCTCTGGTGTCACTTGTTGTAGCATGGCTGCTACTACTACTTCTCTCTGTTTCACTAGTCTGTTGTTCCATCTTGTATATTGGGCGATTGTAATGGGTTAAAATACGTAAAATCTCGGTACATGCCAAAGCCCACTGTTCAGAATACTCATTCTGTTAAAAGGAAAAATATATGTAATTGAACAATCAGCAACAAAAAGTTTTTCCTCAACTCACAATGCAAATTATGTTCTCTATTTAACAAATTTGGACATCAGCTAAGATGTGTAGTAGAAAATGTAGCTTATCAAGAATGAATAAAATTCAGTATATAGTTAAAAGGGAGAAAAAAAAAGTAATTCACTAATCTATGAGGTAACATACCTCGCTGCTAGGACAAACTAAGGAAATGAACGAAGCAAACGGAGGACTACTCTTATCATACACCAGCATTCCATCAATGATACATGATATAATTGGAAGAACAACGGCATGCCCATGCTCCGGATGATGAAGGACAAACATCGCTGTTTATTGAAAAAATGCATAAAGATGTCATTATGTGACTAAAAGATTTTTTTTAACAGAAGGCTAAAGGATTTATTGAACATAAAAATGTAAATGTGCAATTTTTTTAAAAAACTAACATGGGTAAGAATCAATACCCAGAACATCATCAAAAAGGCGCCTCTCTTTAGATGGATAACGGTTACGAATCAGCTGCACAAGAATATAATGAGTAAGCAACATCTCCTATAAATCCTTAAATCTTGAGAGTGCTGCTGAAATTAGCATTTTTCATACTATACTGAATACATCAATTGAGTATATTTCCCTCCATGTTCCACATGATAAATTTGAACAGAGATAAAGCATACCTCCGCTATGTCCTCAGGGAATTGTTCTGACGTAAACTGGCCAAAGTAGTCAACATAGGCGGTAGTTTGAATCTATAGAGAGGCCAAAAGATAAATTGCAATTAACAGATGTAGAATTTGGAACTAGAAAAAAAAAAAATTATCAACCAAAATAAAAAAGGGATACCCAAGATTAAATTCAAACCGATCATGAAAAAATAAATATTGTATTCTCAGTCACATGTTCCACGGTGAAAAAACTTGAATGCCAGAGCCCTCAGAAGAACAGTAGTGGATTATAGGTAGATAATACCTCTACTATATTATCATATTAGCGTTGAAAAAAAGTATCCATAATTATATCAATGATAACAAAACTGAGAAAAGAGTTCCAGATATCATGCACTGTAAGTTTTGTATTTCTACACTCCTAGAAGACCTTTGTTCTGTCTATATAATATAGAGTAGCAAAACAAAAATGAGGTGAACATTTTTTTATAGTTTCTCCTGTATCCCCAATAACCATACTTTCCAAACATCATAACCTAAAAACAAACAGCAAATTGATAATTAAGCATCCCATTGACAGAAAAGAAAGAAAGCATCTAAGAAATTTGCAGGGTTATAAGCATAATTTCTTCTTTAGAGTTGAGATTAGTAATTTGCATTACAAAAAACAAAATGGAACAAACCCAGCCCTTGAGAAGCCATCAATGGTCAGTAAAATATAATGGAAAAAACCCAAACAATGATCTTCAAGGGATTCCATTTGGATAACTAAGCATCCAACACCGATTGTATATAACTCATATGCAGCATCGTATTATCTTTTTTTCTTTTCCACTGAATAGCAAAATCTGATAACTACTATCCAACTTCAACCAACTTGTTTACCCAAAAATTCTAGGAGCAGTATAAAATGTACAGGGTTTTACAAAGTTGATTCCAGTAAACCTAGGACCCAAATTGATAACTGATCCAACCCAGTCATTTCAACAGATGGTGTTATGTATTGGTAGTAAGTTGATTAGCAAGGATTGGAAAAAAAAATTAACTTGGGAGGAAGATTTTTAATTTCAATGGTCACTTTCTTGCTGCAACATGAGTGTCAATTTCTAATGAGCTCAAAGATATTTTCCTCTATTTTATTTAAGAAAATCAGGATGCTGCTATATTATTATTTTGTATTAGCTCCTATTCAATCTGCTGGTCCACTTTTCCATGTTATTGCTAAAATAATAAGTTTCTTATCAGAAAAAAAGAAAATCCTATCAACTAGCATATTAAATCATGGTCAAACCAGATGTTATAGAAACTGAACCCTACTGATTCAGCTGGGTCAGTTTGATTCAATTCTTTAGGTTACTCAATAGTCATTGTAAAGACAAACGGTGATGCAAACATGTTGTGTGTCGTTGTTGAAGTTCCACATTAGAATGGTGATGAAATGTTTTTCACTAACAAAAAATAAATTAATGGTGAGAGAAATTATTTGTGGGTTTAGTAATGGTCATTGGATCATTTGGTGCATCTTCTTATATGAAAGCCTAGAAGTTTTTCTTTTGTAGAAAAAAAAAAGGTCTGCCAAGAAGAAACTGCTCACACCAATTCATAATTTATTTCAACAGGAAATACATGTCCCCAGCACACCTGTTATTCCTCTACAGAACTTTCTTAGCACAAGGTTGGAGCATTAGACTGCCTAATCCACCTTTAATCTTTCAAATTAATAATAAGTCCAAAGCTGAGAAAAAAAAGGTTTTATAACTCAGTTGAGTGACTCTTAGTAGTTTTAATGTTTTAAGGGTAACTTGGTCAGTAAATGGTATTTCCCCAGGACTAATCTAGCTCCTCAACTAAGGACAGTGTTGGTTGATAAAACAAACAAACACTGCACACACTGGTACTCAGTGCATAAGAAAAACAGAATGAACATCCATATCAACTTGAACTCACATGAAGAATATTGGAAAACATCCTCACATAGATAAACACTGATTAAATTTCACTTGAAGTTGCAATGAAAAATATAATAATAGCACAAGGAGAGAGAGAGAGAGAGAGAGAGAGAGAGAGAGAGGAGAGAGTACTTGATTTTATGCACACTATTCAATTTGAGTTACCAATACTAATTATCAAATC